>CANUEX010130813.1:0-168124 GCA_948099535.1 Jatropha multifida
TTATTCACTGAGTTTTATACTCACCCCTTTCCCCCCTTATCCCTTATGTTGTTTCAGGAAATGATGAATCAGTTGTATATATTTGGAGCTTTAGTTTTCTTTCTTTTGAAGTTATTTAAAGAAATATGTAAATGTATAAGACAGAATTATTTAGAATTCTTTGTAGTAATACAGTAGTAGAAAATCCGCAGTTATGTTAAGATTTATGATTGTAATAATAATAATGTTAAGTGTATGTAAAACTTTATGGGAATGATTGAGTTGAATAAAAGAAGGCCCTGTGATAGTTTGAGTCATTAAAAATATAATGGGCCAACTTGTAGAATATTTTCATGTAATTATGGTGTTGAAACCAGATATTAGGCTTACTACGAGCCTTGGGGGCCTTAAGCTTACCCAGATCCTAGTGCCGGTCCGGCTCATGGAAATGGGTCGTGACATAAGTACATGTCCATTTTTTAATATATCTCTCAATTTAAATTTATAGAAATTAAACATTAGTAAAGAATTTTAAATTTATTTTTTATATAGTTAGAATTTTTTAATAAATTTTAAAATTATTAATTTATTCTTTTAGTCTTTTTTAATTTAGTACTATTATTTGTTATTAATTTTCTTATTTAGCCAAATAAATTTAAAAGTTAAAAAAAGTTATCTAATTTTAAAATCGAATCAGAACCCCCGATTTTAAAACCGTTTTTAAAATCGTTTAAAAGTGATTCGATTTCGATTTTATCTTTTTTAAATCAAAATCAACGGTTTTAAAATCGCCATCATGCCTAATTATAAGACTATCATTTTTGTTAAAGTTGCTAATTTTAGTTGTATGAATTGGTTAGAACTACTTTAGAATATTAATTAAAATAGCGATACGTTTTGGGGGAAACTTTTGTAAATTGAGTTTGATAATGTGACTCGTTTTTAGGGATTTGAAGAAATAACATTTGTAAATTGAAGGACATGTGTGAACAGTTGAGCAACCAAAGCGAGTGTCTATTGTGAGTGTTAGTTAGAGACAACGAACGGAAATGAAGGCCAGCTGAGCTGACAACAGCCTGCCATTAACACTACAAGACGCAAGCAAGTAATTGTAAATTTCCTTTTTTTTTGGAAAAAAAAAGTCAGTTATAGGAAAAGAAAAGGAGCAGACGACAAGAGAATCTCCTGTGCATTTGTACTGGTTAGTGCAGACAGTCACTAAAATTCAAGAAACAGTTGTTCTGTGTGGAAGTGACGAGCGCCAACTGCCATGGATCGCCTGATCCGCAAGATCAGGCCTTACCTTCTCGCTTGGCTTCACAGATCCCGTTTTGGTGCCTCTTCTCCACTTCCAATTGCTCCAAATTTCTATGCTTTTTGCTCACTGAATTTGATTTGGTGGTCGCTTGATCCAAATTGCTGCCAATTCTTTTGCTTTAACTTGCTGAATTGCTTGTGATCTAATCAAGATTTATGGGTTTAAACTTGAATCCTCTGATTTTCTAGGAAATACTTCGCTTTGCTCTCAAGGACCCTTACGTGCTTCAATTTTTCTGTTACTTATTTTGCATTAGAGTGAATTTTTGGATGAAAATAGAGAAAATAAAGAGTTGGTTTTTAATGATCAAACTTGTACTCGTTTTAAGTCAATTATGTTCTTAAATCTCATTTAAGATTTTTGGATGAAAATAGAGAAAATATAGAGTTTTTTGTTATGATCAAACTTGTAGTCGTTTTAAGTCAATTAAGTTCTTAATTCTCATTTAAGATTTGTAATTGTGCTAATGCACAGGGCTAGAAAAGCAGTTTATCATACTTTGATTTGAGCTATTATATTCTTTCTTTCATTTTTTGCATTAGGGTGAATTTCACTGTGAAAGGGCACGAAATTATGAGTTTTGGAGTTGACAACACTTGGTTTCTTTCTTTCCTTTTTTTTTTTTTTAATTCAGTGATTGTTTTATTAAAGCTGGTTTAAAATTGTAATTATGTGATAAACAAGGATTAACGCAAGGAGTTCATCAAATTTTGATCCTAGCTGTTGGTTGTAGTTTATCATCCCTAATATGTTGTTTTTGCAGGTCCAATATCATTTGTCAGGCGCTTCTCATATGAAGATATAAAGAGAGCAACTGATGGTTTTCATAGGATACTCTATAGTGATTCTAATGGGACTGCTTACAGGGCCAAATTTAAAGATGGCGACATTGCATTGGTGAAAGAAGTAAAAGACCTTAGTCAAGAAAAAGATGTTTTCTATAGACAAGTGCAACTCTTGGGGCGCTTGCATCACCGTCACATTCTTGCCCTCAAAGGCTTCTCCAATGGCCGTAAGAGGTTCAGCGCCTAACATCTAACTCCTGTATTGTCTTTTTCTTTATTTTCCTCATCTTCAATGAAAGGATGCAGTTGATTTGATTTTAAAATTCTGTGAATTGAAATGCGAATTTGACCTTATTTTATGGATTTCCACGAAACAGCAAATGCTATTTGTACATAACTATATATGCATGTGTTTGTGAGCTCGTGTGTGAGAGAGAGTTGGAGATTTTGCATGACATTTGAAGAAAAATCTTGCTGCAAGCTGCTAAATATTTAATGGAGTCATAGGTTTTGATCTTTGCCAGACTAATAGAAAAAGTAAATGGAATTGAAACTAAGTAATAATCTGCAAAGCATACACTGTCAAGGGGCTAATGTGAGGTACACTTTCTCTAGAATTTGAAAGATTCTTTTATGCAACCCTGATCATAATTTTCTACCAGCTAAATGCAAATGGTTTTTCCGCAGAGCATCTAATATGTAATTAAATCTGCAGAAACAATCATGTTAGTTTGAGGTCAAAGTTTTATCACATTGTGTTAGGGTTCTCTTGTCACTTTGTAAGTCCTGGTTTGCGCCAATATGCGGTTTAGATACCTTTTTTTTAGTATAAAATTGCTGGTCTCCATCTTCTGAAATTTGTTGAATGTCCTAATGCAAGAAAAAATTGGCAAAAGGGTTGACATGGCATTACTATTTAGATTAGATCTCTGGTCATATTATCACTATGATTCTGTTGCAATAAGCAGAAGGAAAGAGTACTTGCCATTTCCCATTTGTTTGATCATTTTAGCTTCTTCTTCTTCTTTTTTTTTTGGTTAGTTTTATTTACTTATTATACTATCACATGCTTCAGGTTACTAGTGTTTGACAACATAGAAAATGGAAGCTTGAAGGAGCACCTTAACGGTAAACTTCAGAGCAGAACTTGTAAATGAATATATTATTCCAAACTTTGATTTTGTGACCAACCAATGGCTCTTGGTAGATCCTCTTAGGACTCCACTGAATTGGAAGACAAGATTAAGGATAGCAATTGGAGTAGTAGCTGCATTGGTAAGTCACTTGCATGTGAAAATTATCTTCCAAAACTGCATCACAATTGTAGCTTGATTTTATACAGGTCATAAAATTTGTCAACACACAGAACAGTCTTCAATTTCTTCCTTGAAAGGCTGGTAGCAACATCCTATTCATATTGCTATCTGCCAAGGCAAATATTATGTTTAGATGACAAATATGATCAAAAGATCTTAATGTCAGCAAGAGAATTGTAGTAAGTGACAGAGATTATATCGCTTCGTTGTTGTGTAATAAGAGTAGGATTTTGCTACCTTATTATGTAGTTTACTGACAGACCAAAAAAAGGAGTCAGAATTATGCTGTTCCTTGTGGGTTGTTAATAAAAGAGAATATAATTCACCTCTGATATGCACCCTCTTGCATCAAAGGCATTGTTAAAAGCATGTAGAATATGCCAGCAAGTGCATACTGGTTAAAAGTATTGATTAAGTTATGGTTAATTTACATTTCAGGAATATTTGCTTCTCTTTAGTAACCCACCAATATATCATGTATCCATTAGTTCAAGCAATATCATGCTTGATGAGAACTTCACTGCCAAGGTTAGGGTACTTCTCTCATCTTCTTTTTCAATTGCTAGTTTGACTTTTTGAATATTTTGCGTTTGACTTCATAGAGATCTGAGACTTGATTAATTATGTCAGCTCTCCAATGTCGGCCTTCTTAGTTCCGTTGAAAAGTATGTTACAACAACTCATGCATCGTGCACAGGAGGTGATTTTCAACTATCATTTCTTGCATGATATTTGCAGAGAAATAAAGGTGATTTTTAACCTTTATTTATGTAATTTTCCAAGTGCAGATTGTATGAACCAGAGTTTTGGAAACATAATCTTTCAGCTGGGGGTGCTAATCCTGGAGTTAATAACTGGTCAGTCATCAGAGAAAGGAAGCACGGATTTAATACAATGGATTCAAGGGTCTTGCATTCGCAATTCCATCCAAAACATGATAGACCCTGATCTTGGAAACAGTTACGACTCTAAAGAGCTTAAAAATCTCCTATCTGTAGCAAGATTGTGTATAAAATCTGGAAATAAACCAAAATTTTCCATTCCACAGATGTTTCGTTATCTGCAGAAAAAGGTAGACATTCTGAGTGACTAGTGTAGGTGCATTGATGTGAAATTCTTTTATTGTTGAAATTCAAATGAATACCACAAAGCTTTTCTGTCCAAAGGCTGAGGTCCTATGATTATTTGTACATCTTAGACTACGAATCAGAATGGCAAAATAGTTTACATATAAACAAGCAAAAGACTGACAAGAAAAGGGGTAGACTGTTTTCATTAATTTGTATCGTGTTGCAATTGCCTGTTAAGTGGTTCCTAAGATTTTGAACTGTTCGATGATGTATTTTTATGAACACAAAAATATGTGTTAAGTTTCTTCAGATTGATGGGTCTCAAATATTCTCACTTGCCTCGCCTTGATGTTCGTCAATCTTCTCGTATAAACCACATTTTAAACTCATCCAAGCTTAAATTAAGTTCACAGAATGCAATGCACCTTAAACCCTACACTTCTAGAACTGTAAGTTAAAACGGACGTCCATAGTTATCATAGAAAATGGGATCCATTTACTTTGTGAGTAAAGACCAGTCAATTCCATCAAACAAAAACACTTCTCAGAATCCAGATAAACATAACATAACAAGAAGAATAAGAGAGAACTAAAAACTTGATCAAAATCAACAGTCCATAACCAGTAACACAAAACATAAGGAAGAACCAATGACTCAACAGGATATTTTCCACCATTGAGAAAAGCAGGTTAGTAATAGTTTTGTCATTTCCTGAAGATTTTTCATGATCATCGTATGTTTCACAAATTGATATGACATTTTAATATTTGTAGGTCCAGAATTAGATTCAAACTACTACAGCACTAAATCCAGCCCCATCACTGCTGGGCGCATTGAACTCTTTGTCCACCACTAGGCATATCATCATCTTCGTCATATGCCTCCTGTTGCGAGCGCTGATCCTTCCTTCTCATTTCCTCTTCCATATTAACATCGTGCAGAGTAGTCTCCTCACACTCATCCAGCTCCATGTCTGTCAACAGACTCGATGGCCTTGGAGGCAAAATTGCCTCCAGTGCCTTAACCTGATCCAACGTCAGAGAATCAGGGAACTCCACATTGAAATGGATGTAAAGCCTTCCCTTCATGAATGGCCGTTGGTACATGGGCATGCCCTCATCATTAATTGCCTTGAATGAGTCTGCATTAAGGATCAACAGTGAGTTGTTTTGCATACAAACGTCTAAGTCCAAAAAAAAAAATTTATTCGTTCACTTCACCTACCAGGCTTGACAACTTCTCCAGGGTTCGATTTTAAAAGCAGCTGCCTTCCATCCAAGTGTGTAAGTACAAACTGGAAGCCACAAAGAGATTCAGTGAGGGATAGATTATGTTCTACAATGAGGTCATCTCCCCTTCTCTTGAATTTAGGATGCTCCTTCTGTTGAAGGACAAAAACTATATCCCCAGTGATTGTATCAGGCTGCAAGAACACCAAGACAATCAACCAATTGAATCTAATTATACTCAAAGACAAAGGGCACCAACAAAACAAAATCCAATAATCAAAGGATTGAGGACGTACAGCTTCATCAGCTTCACCAGGGAATGTAATTTTCTGGCCATGTTGCATTCCTTTCTCTACTATAACCTCCAACACCTTCTTTTCCGGAACAACCTTCTCTCCCTTGCATTGAGAACATCTATCCTTATCACTAATTGCCTCACCAGTACCCTTACATTCATTGCAAGCATGCTGCATCTGCTGAATCATTGATGGACCAAGCTGCCTTATTGAGACCTTCATACCTGTACCCTGGCAACCAGGACACTTCATTGAAGCGCCAGATTTCGACCCCTTGCTGCCATTGATGCGTTATAAAGTCTTGAGTCAGCAATGTAATAGCAATACAGCAATTCCACACACATCTCTCTACAGAAATGAAAATAAAATGCAGGTCTCGGTTCATATTTTTTACATTTTTATGTTATAATACCTTTAATTTATATTTAAATGATACAACTTCTCCATTAAAAAAAAAAAAAAGTTGATAGGACTTTCAATATAATTCTTGATCAAACCGAAAAATTCTTATCAGTCATTTAAAAATAAACTAGAAGTTATGATTTTCAAACTCGTGGACTGTCATTTCCATTCCTACTACAGTTTGAAGGTTAGCAAATACATGAAAGAAACAACTCACCCATTGCACTTGGAGCAAATCACATTGCGGGATAGAGAAAGCTTCTTAGTAGTACCAAGATACAGGTCCTCCAAAGAGACTTTCAATGGATGTACCACATCCTCTCCCCGTCTCTGCCTCCTTCCCCGGCTACTACCACCTATCAAAACAAGCAAGCACATAAAGTGAGACAATTCTCCAAACAAGATTAAGAAGTCACATAAACAAACATAGCGCAACGAAACAGGCTTATGAATATGTGGTGTTTACCTCCTCCGAATGGGCTCCCCCCAAAAAATGATTCAAAAATGTCAAAGGGGCTATGGCCACCACCACCCCCACCCATTCCTTCCTTTAGCGCATCCTCACCATATTGATCATATATCTCACGTTTCTCAGGATCACTCAAAACCTCATAAGCCTGGGCTAGCTCTTTGAACTGCAATTGAATTTCAATAAAACAAACGATGAGAACTCTAAATATAGATTCTCATCAGCCAAACATAACAAAAACAAAGAAAACACTGTAGAAATTATAAAAAGAAACAAAACAAAATTCTAATCATGCCCTTTTCGTCAATTTTCTAATAGAAGAACAGAAATATTCGACTAACATAAACAAAATTCAATCACCTTCTCAGGATCGCCTCCTTTATCAGGATGGTTTTTGATGGCGGCTTTCTTGTAAGCCTTCTTTAAATCATCTTGTGAAGCGTTCTTCGACACCCCCAATATTTCATAATACCTTGTATTATCGCTCTTCTTCGGGGCTCTGCCGAACATCTTCCTCGATCAGAAACAGAAAAAAGGCTCTGGACACGCAAACGCAACGAATATTTCACACAGCTTCTGGCATTTTCACCTGTATTGTGAGGCCTTTATATTAGTGTGGGGATTTCATTCGTAGAGAGAAGGCTCTAGAATTCGCCTTATTTCTCTTTTGTTTTTGGGCCGTTGGATCCGCTTATCAGTTTTGGTCTTGGTCTTCGTTTAGTTCTAGATCCTTCCTTGAAACCACCTGCCTGCTTCATTGAGTCCCCCAGGGCAGGCAAAGACGAAAAAGTATGGTTTCAACATTATTTTTACGAATAGCGTGATCACAGTAATTTCAAACTTAATGTTACTTTATTAAGGAAAATAATTAATATAGTAGAGAAAATAATTAATATAATTAATTAAGGAAAATAATTAATAATATGATCAAACATTAGTTATTAATTCATTGATAATAATGAAAACTTATTATAAACTCAACAAAACAAATTGAAAGAGGATAACTTAGCAATTACAAGATTATTAATAAATTTAATTTGCACCTTGGAGATTTCAAATGATACAGAGATATCTCCTTATAAGTTTAACATGCTTAGTTAAATTGATAACTTTGTTGGTTTAACACTTATTTGAATTTATTGGATCTAAATATGGATTATGCTTTTCACATAGTGTAAATCAAATGCTATTTATTTTTTGTGTTTAAAAGAGCGGATTATAAAATGTCATTTTATTTAAGTTTAACTAGACGCTAAGTAAATAATTGATAAGCCTAAAATAATTATTTCTGTCCAATAGATTATAGTCACGTGTAGAGTTTTCTTATCAGTTTAAAATTTTAGAGGATGTATTAAATTTGGATTGTGGTAGATTTTAAAAGAATTATTTAAGTTGACGAAATTGAAATATTTTCTAAAATTTTCACAGATTTCACTAAAATTCTATATAGAATTTTATAAAATTGGCGGGACTTTTTATAGATTTTGATAAAATTATAATGACTTTTATATATCCAATCAAAATTAATTTCGAACCTAATTAAATAAATTAAAAAGTTTCGAAGCCCAATATTTAAAAAACAATGAGGGATCAAAAAGTAAAATGTGTTACTTAATCCAAAATCGTTTTTTTCTTCGTTAAAACCTTACAGCCGCTAACAGTGAAAAACTTGTAATAGTTAGCATTGCAGACGGCCATCCTACATTCCCAGAACAATCACAATGTGGTTGAAAGACCATAGACTTTTCGTCCATTAATTAAACGACAATCGTCTCATCCAAAAATCGCATGTTTATATATAACCAAAACCAGCAATCACGGTTATTAGGATTTGCGCCAACTGCCGGAGCTCATGCAAAGAGACAACCCATATCGAGACAGGCCCTATGCAAAGCCTACTGCCTGCGGCCCACGAAGCTTGGCGATATAGCCACAATAATGGATTATTTTCATTAGAAGGGCTTGAACTATATGGGTAATCATTTAATGGGGTACCAATTTCAATTTGTTTCTGTAAAATGTCTAAACTTACCAATCTGTAACAGTAAAATGACTGTTGTCGAAATTGTGAAATTTCAATAACCGGATTACCACGTATTTCACGCGTGGCATTTTTTAACCCTCTTATTTTTTCATGTCAGCATTTTCCTCTCTCTCCTCCATGTCAGCCACCGCCACTGCAACTCCGGCCACCATGAGCCTCATCGCACTACCATCACAGCCTTCTCCTTCTCTCTCTATCACTCTTCTCTCCCTGCCTCTCTCTTCTCTATCACTCTCACCCTCTCTCACTGACTCTCTCTCTCTGTGCACGCCTGACCACAACATGCAACATCGCACTCCGCTTCTCTAGCCACCGCTACAGCTCCTCTCTCTTTCCTTTCTGTCGTTGTCTCCCTCCTCCTTATTATCACGCGAACCAAGCCAGTGTTGCAGCCACCTCTAGCCACCCAACACCTCCACCGCGTCGCAGCGACAACAACTCCTCCCTTCTCCTCTGCGCGTGATCTAGACGGCAACCCGCGACTCAAACTTCAGCCACCATCTCTAGGCGTCAGGTGTGAGATCTCAGCTACTGTTCCTCGCGATCCAGTGTCGATGGGAGCTCTTAGACGAGGTCTAAGTCGTTGCTCCACTGATCGACGCATCTATGCTTTTAGTGCTCAATTTCGGCGAGCTCCGGCTACTCCTCTGCTCCGATCGTCCCTTTGATCAATATTTTTGACACAACAGTTCTTTATTAGGGTATTGATGGAGGAGAGAAGAAAATGTTGACATGGAGGAGAAAAGAAAATGCTGACATGAAAAAAAAAATGTCACGCGTGAAATACGTGGCAATCCGGCCATTGAAATTTTATAATTTCGGCAACAGGCATTTTACTGTTACAAATTGGTGGATTTAGGCATTTTACAGATATAAATTGAAATTGGTATCCCATTAATTGATCACCCCTATAGTTCAGACCATTTCAACGAAAATAACCCCCACAATAATGGTAGATTATAATGGTTGTATTATTGAAGATAATAAACATATTTTTTGATATTAAGCATGGACGGAGGTCGGTTAATCTTTTAACTCCAAACTTTTAAGCTCAATGGAATGGTGCAGCATTATTTTATAGTAGTATCCTATTTACTTAATTAGTAATTTAAATAAGAAACTTAATAATAGTTAATTTTCTGTTTTTTTAATAAACATGTTTTATTTAATTTATATTATCTTTTGGGATTTTTCAGACTGTATTAGTGGTAATAGATTTTCAAATTAATTCGTCTTATTAATCAATTAAACAAAGACAAGCTAAAAAAAGGGGGGGTTAGGAAAACACTAATGTAACTGAAAGTTCCTCAAAATATGTTTATTGTACTGTTTTTAATTTATGCCTCTAATAATTATCATTTCCAAAATTTAGTTGATTCTAAATTCAACCGTATTGTTCCTTTTTGCCCCCCCCCCCAACCAAATGTATTATTTATTTATTTCCCTCCAACTTTATTTAATTTGACCTTTAGCCTACGCGGCTGGTTTCTAACGTACGCCGAAAGCGATTTGGCAATATCGCTCTCTGTATCCCGTGACGGACTCTCTCCCTTGTCGCTATTGGCAGCGTGATAACGACTCAACTCCAAACCCACCAGTCTTAAAACGACGTCGTCCCAATCACGTCTGCTCCTATTACCGAACCATTAAAAAAAAGGGCAAAAAAAGCCACTCCACCGGCGCACGTTAGCCGACACCGGTCCTCACTCTTTCCAGTCGCTCTTGGCTTTTATGGCCTTAAAACAATGAGAAATTTTTCATAGAGATAGTGTATCGTGAGGCTTTCTGAATCCAATTATAGGGAGAGATAGAGAGAGAGCTTTTACAGCCTTTCAATCCAATTCTGGTCCTGTAAATTGACACTGTGTGTATGTACGTGTGTTAGTGAGTGCGGGTTGACTTTTGTTGACTGATTGATAGATCAACGGCCACAAAGGTACTTCCCGTTTTTCTCTTTGGCCTTGGTTCTGTGTACTGTCTTCGTCTCTCATAGAAATCAAGATTCAGGTGAATTATGGCTTTCAAGCTCATGATCTGTGGATCTATCTACATTGCCTACCTGTTTAATTTGTTCATTCCTTTTTTGTCTTTTGAAGTGCATTTGACGCCGAATTTCTTGGTTTTCACCGCACTTGTGACTCTTCACATTCATATTCTACGGTTTGGTGGGTCTTAGTTGTTGCTTTGAATTGGTTTAGTAGTTTATGGAGTTAGGGTTTGAATTTTTTTGCAATTGAAAATTCTGCACTGAGTGGGAATTAGATCTTGGATGTAGAAGCTGCAATATTAGTACATTATAAAGATTAATGTGATTGGTTGAAATGTCTTTGCCGTTTAGCTTATTATTGTTTTTATTATAATTTTTTTCCTGGGGAATTGACTATAGGAAAGACGAGCTGCATGCACGTTTTTTTTTCTTTAATTTCTTTTCTTATTTTTTAATGAGGATTATGGGTAAATATAGCAAGCTATGTATTTCAGGATGCAAGGAATGGGGAGGTTGATTAGTGGCTTGGCATGGCGTTGGTCGCTTGAATTTGGTTATTGAAGTCACTATTTCAAAGCAGTGCAGGTACTTGATTTTGGAGATTACTTGTGAAAGGTTGGTGACAAAATTTCAGGGAATTTTATTTTTGCCTCCTCACAATGCTGTTTTCTACAATTTTATGTTTTATTTGAAGATGTTGCAGCTACATTTCAGTTTTATTTTCTTTTTTTTTTTTAAAAATCTTGCTTAATGCCAATTCCTCTTGTCAATGATAGTTTATTGAAGTGTATCTGCTGAAATACTCTAAATATTATTATGATTATGGTCAGCATCACGATCTTGACTAATCTAGTAATGGCTAACTTGTTGATTTTACTATGATTCCAGTTTCTCATCAATAATAGAATCCACTCTAGCATTGTTTTTGAGTGTTAAATTGGCCAATATATGATGTACCCTATCCTATAGCTAACTGGCAGTCTTTGATTTTATGATTTTAATTTCCAACTTGATTAATATTAATTATAGATTAGCGGAGTTGAGCCTCAACTATGGAGCACTTTAGGACAGCATATCTTTTCTCTTTTTGTTTGTGTTACAAAATGGAGTTCTGGTACTGGGTTTCTGAAAAAAAAATAATAATAAATAAAATGCCTCTTTTTCCTATTTATGTTATATTTTTATTTACTTTGAGGAGTATTTCTGCAGAAATATATGACATCTTCTGAAGTCAAATTACTTTTTGCTCTTAATCTATTATCCTCTCTGTTGCTGGCTAAGATCAGTTTCATGGAAAAAAAGGTCATTCTGAGTTGTCAATTACTATGCTTTGGCAGGTTTTGTAAATTATAAGCAACGGGGACACTGCTATGGGGGTCTCAGGGAAATGGATTAAAGCATTGGTTGGTTTAAAGAAGTCAGAAAAGGCACAATCTTCAGAGAAGGATGACAATGTGGGTGTTATCTTTTTTTTTGTTTTTCACCCATTGTCTGTCTGGCATTGAAATTGAAATTGTTTATCTGAAACACACCATTTCAGATACTGTTGCAAAATGCAATTTGGGATTCCAGTTAAGCTGTTTTATTTATTAATTCATTTTTATGACCAAAAGATGCCAATCCATCTTAAAAGAATTTTAGTTGCCTCTGATTAATTTATTCAAGAGAGTGATTCCTTCATCAGCAGCCGCAGCAACAATTCCACATAAGTATGTTGGTAATATTGTTGTTATGTGTTTTCATTTTGCCTGATGATCTGAGTCATACTTATACTTGAATTATTGCTGTTCTTATATTATGATCATCATAAACTTTAGGGTAATGACGAAATTTTTCTTTATCGTAATCTGAAAGTCATCTTCTCTTGTCTTCTTTCTTGTGCAAAATTCATTATAATTGTTCTGTTTGTTTGAAAAAGTAGATGAAGCTACAGGGAAACTAAAATATGCCATGATGATTATACTAGCTCTTTGAAGTTGCTACCAAATTCCAAGAAAATAGTTATATTAAAATGTTTTTTTATCATTTTGCCATTTTTCCTTTGTTCTTCGGTCATCACAGAGGACAACTACTAGTAAGTTCCGGCATAGGAGAAAGCATTCAGTTGAGATTGATGCCGATAAACTTCAGGAGTTCAGTGACAATGTTGCTGAACCAATTGGTGAAGCCAACATTCACTCTGTCGCAGATGTTTCTGAATCCCCTTCTGCTTCACTTCAAGCACAGAATGTAGCTGATAATCAACAAATTTTGAGAGAAGAATGGGCTGCTACACGAATCCAAACAGCTTTTCGAGGATTTCTGGTAGTAATCCTTGTGATATCCCACAATCTAATTTGTGAGCATTTAAAGCAGTTAATCCTGATTACTTGTTTCATTACACACAATAACAACATATATATTTTAGGATGAATTGATGCATTGTAGTGTTTTTACATTATGTTGATTTCAACTTGAGCTTAATATGCATCAACTATATTCCTGAGCTTTATCCTTTGACTATATCTTAGTTTTTGCATATCCAACTGTACTTCTTACACTATTTAAAGCTTCTATTTTGTTTAAGATGGCCAAGGAAAATAATAGAGATCCATGCACGGAGAAAAAGGAATTTGGACACGATTTGGTTTAAAAGTTTTCAAATAAAGTTGGCTCATTATTTAAGTAATTAGATTCATGAATGGTTACTTGAACAGGGATTTGAAATTACACCTTCTTATGGACATTGCAAATCTACATTCAATAAAGTTTTTTATTCACCTACGTGAATAAAGCCTATACATTATCATGTTCAAGCTCAGAATTTTAAATCATTCTATTGTTGTGGTGGAAGAAAAAAGGGTGGATGTTCTATTTGGTTGAATTTCTAGGAAAAGATACAGCAGTATCTTGAAGATTGAAGACCCATGCAATTACCAAATAATAGACACGTGGAGCAGTTCTGCAACATGATTTTGATAGAGTAACTGTTCTGTCTTCTAAGACCATAACTCTCATTTGTTTACCACACTAGATAATTTGGCTCTTAAATTCTGTCTGCACTGTAGTACAGTTTATCCTTGAAAAAGTTCTTTTGCTTTCTTTAGTACTGTCTTAAGTTGCATTTATGTTTAGGTGCTCACTAAACATTTAGTGCTATAACTCTACATTTACTGTTAAAATTCTGAGTGCTCAAATTTAAAATTGGAAAGGTGACTATATTGTATTATACCAGCTTTGAAGTTTTTAATTTTCAACAATCTGCTCTCAATATATTGTTCTGTTTGATGATCTTAATATCTGAATGTTTAAAGTTATATTATGAAAAATAAAAAATGAAATAAAAGAAAATCAATATTTTGAAATTCAAACTCCTCTGTGTCTTATGATATGATGATGGCGCTGGTGGTAGCTGGTGGTGGTTGCAGCTGTGACTATGGGGATGATGTTGGTACAATTTTAAACATTCATGGTACCGTGGGGATAGCATTGACCTTTCCTCCTTAGTATTCTCAGTAATATGTTGCATTCAATAGATTTCTTTTTGCTCAATATTTTTTTTAATCAGATAAACCATCGTAATTTGTAAGTTTTTTAATAAAAAAATGGGTTGGGGCTAGGTGGTGGCAAATTTCGGTGTATCTTCTAACATTTTGGGAAGAAATTAGATCAAGCTCTAAATTTCAAATCATTATAAAGCTAATCCTACATTTACAAACTGTTACTACTAAAACGTTGATTAACTTTCTTCAAATTCTTATTCATTTCTCCATATAATCTCACAGAAGAGATTTCCAAAGGAAGCTCTCATCTGATGAAGTACATGGGTTTATGCACTCAGTTTTTACTAAAGGCAGTAATTAATATGTAAATATAGTGTTTAAATAGTGAACCTTAGGTCTTGAATTTCTATGTAAGATTGTTTGATATACAACTATCTCATAAAAGCCATATGCCAACCTAAAGTTTATTATGTGATTAATTAAAATTATTAACCAATTTCATCAAATAAAAAAGTAGGTGGAGAGAAATTACAAAAAGATATTTCATTTCCTTCTCCAATTATGATGATTTGTAAAGTTTACATTTGACATTGTTACAATTTAAAGCTGCAGGTACAGGCTGAAATAAGCCCCCATATCAAGGCATAGGGTGCGGTTTAATGATCCCCCTTCCCCTTTTCTGATTTGATAATCAAATTGGAATATCTTGCATTTGCAAATATCAGTCAAGAATAATCTTCTCAATTGACACAATATTCTCTATCTAATTTCTTTTCTTTATGCAATCTGTGAATATGGTATACCAGGTGTATATTGTGCACCTCAATTTGTTACGTCTTGATAACTTCTTCATTTTTTTTTCTATTATTTTAAGTTCATTCGACCTTAAATGTTTTTGTAAAAATTGAAAATACGTCAGGCTAGAAGAGCTTTAAGAGCTTTAAAAGGATTAGTGAGACTCCAAGCACTTGTAAGGGGCCATGCTGTGAGAAAGCAGGCTGCAATAACTCTTCGTTGCATGCAAGCTTTAGTGAGAGTTCAGGCTCGTGTCCGGGCAAGGCGTGTTCGCTTAGCATTAGAAAGTCAAACAGCTCAGCAAAAACTTCAGCAGCAACTTGCAAA
Source organism: Jatropha multifida (assembly GCA_948099535.1). Classification (NCBI taxonomy): domain Eukaryota; kingdom Viridiplantae; phylum Streptophyta; class Magnoliopsida; order Malpighiales; family Euphorbiaceae; genus Jatropha; species Jatropha multifida. The sequence goes on from CANUEX010130813.1 coordinate 15,501, forward strand.
TGAGGCTCGGGTTAGAGAAATAGAGGTAACACATTGAAATTCTATTAATGAGATACAAAATTAGTTTGCATGTTTATATCTGTATATGGCATCAGTATGTGTCATGCATGCTTGATGTCTCATAAAGCATCTCCTTCTTCTCCTCCTTTTTTCTTGCAATCGATTTCAAAGTTGGTCATGCATCTGTGGTGACAAAAGGGGACTCGTTGAATGAAATTGATATCAGGACACAGGATAAGTGGCAGCTGTAAGTCCCTCCAGTATAGGCAGCTCAAAAGATTTCCTTCTTTCTTTCCTTGCAGCTCAAAAGTTTTCCTTCTTTATTTCCTACTTTCTTTAGGAAACATAGTATTTTCCTCAATATATATTATTCTTCATTTCCCCATCTTAAGGTTTAAGATTTATGCTCATGACTTTTTTCATATTTTCTTAGGATTTATATTTAATGCATTGTTTCCTGCTTCTTTTAGGATTTATAGTTAATTCCCATTTAGGATTTCATTTGGGGCAGCGAATTCCCTTGCAAAATATTTGAGGTTAAGCTATATTTTGCAGTTATAGCAACATGTCAGCACATATGCCAAAAATGTACGGTTATGGCATACCCAGTGTATTCGTTCATGCTATCAAATGGAAGTGTTAGACATCTACTTACTTACCCATTGTTGTTTTATCTCTAATTTATTAGGTTAGCAAGTGGTCCCATTTTCTTAGTGTGATCAATCTAGTAAACTTTCAGTTGTACCTTCAACACTTGGATTTTTTTTTTCAGCTTAATGTCTTTATATTCTAAGTGCTGGATATCACTTTGAATTATACAGGAAGGGTGGTGTGATAGCGTAGGGTCTGTCGAAGAAATTCAAGCGAAGTTGCTAAAGAGGCAGGAGGCTGCAGCTAAGCGTGAGAGAGCTATGGCATATGCTTTGGCTCATCAGGTAAATTATGATAATTGATTTAGGCAGTGCTGTGTATGTTTGATTAATTGTTTTTGCATATATTTCAATCTGTCTATGGTGACGGCCCTTAGCAGAGGCCAGCTCCTCTTAGCCTTCCTCCTAAAAAAAAGGGGGGGGGGGGCATGGGAAGGTCCTTCCCATCTACATTTGTTTAATTCCTGCTGCATACTGGTTTATCATTAAAATTCTTTGGATATACTGTTGAATTGCCTCTGATTTTTTTCCTACTACAAGCTGATCTTTAAACAAATAAGATCAAACTTCTTCTGTACAGTGGCAGGCTGGATCCAGACAGCATGCTGTTCCAGCTGGCTTTGAACCAGATAAAAGTAGTTGGGGATGGAACTGGTTGGAAAGATGGATGGCTGTCCGTCCATGGGAGAATAGATTTCTTGACATAAATCTGAGAGATGGGGTTATGATTCGTGAAAATGGAACACCTGAGGGTAAGAATGGCACCAAACTCCAGTTAAAGTCTTCTGGCAAGAAGCCAGTTGTTTCTAGCGTTCAACCAAACCTTTCAGGTCAGAAGACAGGCCCATCCAATTCTGATGGCAGTACTTCTCCTAGCAAGTTAGAGGAATCCAACACTCTTTTTGCAAAGCCAAAGCCAAAGCCAGTTCTTGAAGATCTGACTGAAGAAGCCCACTCAAAACCTGCCACTGTTCAAAGATCTCAAAGCAATCCGAAAGAGAGGTCAATACAACCAGATAAACAGGCAAAGAGGAGAATGTCTCTGCCTAATAGTGGTTAGTTTTCTCGCTCTCTCTGCAATTTGGTTCTGAATTTTGTTAGTAATCTCACTCTTCTTGGTCCGACAAGTTTACTTTTAAGGACGTGCTGCTCTTTTCTATTTTTAGGTTCCTCCTAAATTTATGCTTGCTTCATCTGAATCCACACTAAAACCAGGCTTATCTGCCTACATGAGCATGTCTGGCTCAGATTGTTGAATGTTTTGGATACAAGTGGTCTCTTGTATTAAAAGAAGATAAATAATTGTCAAAATTGTTTTCCACAGAAGTTACTAGCTATGTGTCAAAAGGCTTATACTTCCAGACAGGTAAAATTGTTAGACTTACTTATTTCCTTACTTCTTGTCTAAGACAAAGTCGGTCAATAACGAGTTTAGAGGGGGCACAGGGGTACAGGGGTACAGCTGTACATGCATTGGGTTGGGCAGGTTGACCAGGCAAACTCAAACTGGCCTTATCAACAAAGAACAGTACCAAGCAATTTGGTTTGAGCATTGTTGAGGGGTTATGTTCAGTGTCATTGGCTTGAATGTCACATTTAAAAGCTTGCAGAACATGAATTTCGAATTTCATGGAAGGGCATTGAGATATAGCATTAAACCATAATAATGGTGAAGAAAGGCTCATGAGATGGAATTCATACGAAACGAGGCCATGCGAAGAGGGGGAGAGAAGGATAGAGTGAAATACTGTTTAGTTAATGAATATATCTAAAGAAACTAAAAACATAACAAACAAGATAAATATGAGATGGAAAAGACAAGCAACCAATCTATCTATGTTTGACTGAGAAAAGCATCAGACTTTAGATTGGGAGGCAGAGGGAAGTAAAGATTGAGGAAGAGGAGCGAAAGATAGTTTAAAGAAACAAAAGGGCGACTTATGATTTAATTAAAAATATAAAATTTAACTTATAATACAAAACTATTAGTACATGCTGGGTTTTCTTGGTTTTACAATTTTTGGAACACAAAGCTAAAATCAAATTACTGAGTAGACCATGCATAGATAGCGGTATTTATATTTCATTTATTGAACTTTTTGTTTCACTTCACCAGATTGTAACTATTTACATCCTATTGTTCTTGGTCATTTTGGATTCTCTATTCTTTTTTCCTACCTTTTTTTTTCTCATTAAAAAAATCTCTTAAATATATATCATTTCTAACTAATTATAATTTTTATTAGCTATAATGTTGCAAAAATTCTTGTTAGGGTGAGAATTTTCATCCTAGAGTCATCCCTGCCCCAATTAACTCAAAACAGATGATAAATGGCTAGCGGCCAACAGATTAAAAGTCATGGAATGTTTTCCAGTAACTAGCAATATTTTCATGCTATTTATGCTTTTAATTTGGTTTAAGCAGGAGGAGGTGCTGGGGCTCAGGCAGCCAGGCAAAGCAGAGCTACTGCTAAAGGGACACCAGGCTCTCATAAGCCTGCAAGGGATAAATCTAAGTTAAATGGTAAAGGAGACACAAACACTACAAAAGTTGTTGCACAGACTGTTGATGTGTAGCATTGAGAGCTCCATGGAAGATGAGTTATTTAGGCTATGCTCCATTAATGCTGCTGTATCAGTTTGTTGTATATATAGGTGGATGTTGCGAGAGGATTCAATCAGATTGCTTTCATTTGTGTCATAAGATTCTAAGTTGGTTTTGAAATGGCAAATTTGAGGTAGGTGGCTTGGCTTGTCAGAGGAATAAGATAAGCAGGTTTGGTACGTGACTATTGCAGTCATTGTTATTTATTGTTGTTAATTATGTGATTATTCAATATTTTTAATTTCAAATATATGGTTTTCAGAGCATTTGGCCTTCCTAGTATTTGCTACTGTAAGTTTCTTCTTCCTCTTGTTTCTCCCGTGGTTGAAAAAGAAAGTGCTTTTTCCCATGAACAAGGCTTTTATTGTGAAGCATTTTTTGGATTGGCTGAAGTATGTTTCAGTATTCGTCCATTGTTTCTGTGATGAAATTTTTGGCATTCTTGTGAATACAATTCACCATATTGTAATTTTAAAGGTGGTCCAAGATATTATAGCAAATCAGCAATGCTGTTACTGTGTGTGTGTTTCATGGTTTATGCATGTTTGCATATTTACTTTTTTTGGTGCATCTCTAAAAGAGAGGATTTCCTCTTGGTTTATTTATTTTATGTTATTTTGGAGTGGTACTATATAGAGGATTAAATTGGAAAAGAGAAAAGGGAAGAAGCTGCATTTGGCGAATTGTAATCCGTGCGCTTTTAACGAGGAAAATGGTCACTTGTCCAAGTCCAAAATGTGAGGTACATATATGATCAAATAGGAAACACCAACTGATCTTGATGAGGAAAGTTCTTGTTGAAAAAAGGACTCTTCTCTTTTAAAAAGTTCTTTGTCGTTAACTTCATGAGCCAAAAGCCTCATATACTATGCAACAAAGAAGAAATAAGAAGATTTAGGGATTTAAATAGCGGTGTTTAGATATTAATCTTATTTGATTATTTTATTTTTATTATTATTCAAAAGAAAAGTTTATTATGTTATCGTTTAAATTTCTTATCCTAAAACAATGTTTTCTCATTACAAATATTTCCATTTTCAATTTTGTGAGGTTAATAAGAAAATATAATTTTCTAGTTATACTTCAAAATTTATTTTTATTTTTTTCTTCCAAATTGAATTTAAATGGCAACGTAGCTCTTAAGAAAGAAAAAGGAAAAGGAACAAACAACATAGCAATGAGATAACTGTTATTCGATGGTTATCTGGTTGCGCAGGGTTGGTGAGAACAAGGTAAGGATAGATTGATCTAACATTTTTCTTCTTACCTTTTTTTATCCCATTAATAGTGGGAGAATTATTGGTTTTCTTTAAGGAAAAAGGTAAAAATTTTTATTCATAATAAAAATTAAAAAGGAAATAAAAGAATGAAAGTAAAATAAAAGAAAATTAGATTTACATTTTTTGGGAAGCACCGACATTTGAAAAACATTAAAATTTTTATCAGAAAGAATTATTTGATCCAGATCCCGGGAAATCTATCGATAGTTATCACAGCGTAACGGTAACGGCCAAATAGGTAACCCTGACGCATAATAAAAATAATGATAGTATATACCAGATCAGTAAGTAACTCACGACGTTTTATTTTTATCTCATCTCTAAACAAAACTTCACTTCAGTAACAGTAACTAAAACAGTAACAGTGAGAGTGACAGTAATACTCTCTCTTAACGCCGTCTCTGTCCACAAAAACTCCTCTCACCTTCCACCTCTCATCCCCGAACAGACAACAAAAATCCCTTACCTTCCTCTCTGGTCTCTCCATAACCAAAATCCCATCCCGAAAATCATTAGCAAGCCAAACCTAAATCCTAAACCCTCCGATTGCCCAATCCTATGCAACCCTAAAACCAAACACTCCCTAATAAATCCCAAACTCCCATTTTCCCATTCCTATATTATTATCACATTTCACATTTTTATGCCAAATTGTCACTCTTCTTCTTCTTCTAATTCTTTCTTTCTTCAGTCTCTTTCATTTCTAAAAATCACTCCTTCAATGTTCTCTTCTCCTTTTGTTCTTACTTTCTCTCTTCTCCTTTCCCTTCCTATTCTCTTCCTTTTAGCCCCAAGAATTCTCCCTCCTCGTATTCCCGCCATCTCTCCTTCCGATGAGCTCGACGATCTTTCCCTCTTCCGCAAAGCCGCTGCTGCCGCATCCGCCCACCCTTCCTCATTCTCTCGCCTCTCTTCTTCCAATCACAAGCTCAAGATAGCCTTTCTTTTTCTTACCAACACCGATCTTTACTTCTCTCCTTTATGGGAGAAGTTCTTTAAATCCCACCAAGATTTGTATAACATCTATGTCCATGCCGATCCCTCTGTTAATGTTACTCGGCCTAACGATGTTTTCAAGACCCACTTCATTGAAAATGCTAAACGCACCTACCGTGCGTCGCCCACTTTAGTATCAGCCACGCGCCGCCTCTTGGCCACCGCTATTCTCGATGATCCCGCCAATGCTTATTTTGCTGTTCTTTCCCAGTTCTGCATCCCGCTTCACTCCTTCAGTTATGTCTACATCTCCCTTATCTCTTCCAAATCTTTCGATCTAACATCTTCTGAGTCTGACTCTGAGTCCACTCAGTATGGAGTTCGAGTTCAATACAAGAGCTTCATCGAAATTATCTCCAAAGAGCCTCGTCTGTGGAAGCGTTACATTGCTAGAGGGAGATATTCCTTGATGCCAGAAGTACCCTTCGAGAATTTCAGAGCTGGGTCTCAGTTTTTTGTGTTAACGCGCCGCCACGCGCTCATAGTGATTAAGGATCGGAGTCTTTGGAAGAAATTTAAGCAACCCTGTTACAGAGCTGATGAGTGTTACCCAGAAGAGCATTATTTTCCTACTCTCTTATCAATGGCGGATCCTAAAGGCTGTACTCACTACACGCTAACAAGGGTCAATTGGACAGGCACTACCAATGGCCATCCTTACACCTACCGGCCGACTGAAATATCACCGGTGTTGATTGACGAGTTAAGGAAATCGAATTACTCTAGTTCGTATTTGTTTGCAAGGAAATTCTCGCCGGATTGCTTGAGACCATTGATGAATATCGCGGACAAGGTCATCTTCCGGGATTGAAAAAAGTTCTGTTCCTGGTAAGTTGAGATTCCCCAATTAGATTATGTGCTTTGTTTAATTGAGTCACTGAGTTGACACTGTGAGTTGGTTAGCGATTCAAATGGATGACTTCAATAGTAGGTGTTAAGTGGGGTTGGTTTGATCTATCCTGGAAAATTGGATTATTAGTTGTAGGCTCAGTCGGTCAATTTGCACTTTTATTAGATGGTTTTATTATACAGTCTTTGTGATCGTATTTGTGTATCTAATGGTAGACTTTTCACTGAGACCAATAATTTTTTTTTAAGTTCACATAACATAGTTTTCCCATTAGAATAAACTGGAAATCTCTTGCTCAAAATTCTGTACGGTATGCAATGCAAGGAGCTAACTTTGGCAATGTAATAAATGGTATATAATATAGCAGTCGCTATTGGGCTTCCTGTCCACGGTTTTTTAGATATTTCTTGTGTATTGAACAAAACAATTAAAATAAATGAAGACTGGTTCAATGTGAGTTGAGACAGGATTGCATGTTCTAATTTTCACGGGATGACCTTTGTTTATTTTTGTAGTTCTCGCAAAATCTTAATCACTTCAACCATTTTTGTATTAACCTATGTCCTTTTGTTTGTCTTTGGTGCATGTGACCAAATATTTGTTTAAAAATTTGTCATAGTTCTTATAAATGTCAGCATCATCAACCGTACTTACATGTCGTTTTTCTTGTGGTTTGTTTTAGTGAGTTGTAGATGCTTGTTATTGGATTCCAAAATAGTGTCTTTAACTTCTGTTTTATCCCCTGTACTGTAAAAGTTAGGCCATTTCTTTTAGTTATCTATCTTGGAGGTAGTATTAAGTATGCTTTTGCTGGAAGCATTCATTTATGGCTAGTCTTGGAATGTTTCTGGCAATTCTTAGTTATAGAAAAAAAGGGTTGTTTTCCATTGTAATTGTAGTAAGAATTCTCAAATACGGCACGAGCTGGCTTAGCCTAGGTGCATATTCAACCTGGGCAAAGGAAGGCCTGTGTTGGAGTTTGTGTGTTTTGCACATAAAGTGACTCATTCGAATATTTCTATTGATATTTTACAGGTGAATAAAGATATCCGAAGGTGATGGAGTAAATTTGGTAGGGGAATGGTATTGAAGAGGCGTAAAGTGCCCACAACACCCATTAACCCCAAAAGTTGTAACTGAGAGAAATAGATACAAGTGGGAAGCAAAAAGTGAATATCTTTGCCAAAAAGGGTGTATTTTGATTGTGCAAGGATATCAGAAATGGTTGGTAGGAGTTTTCTTTTGTCTCTTTTGCTGTGTGTGTTCTTTGTACATATGTGAATGACGCGAAGAAAAATATGAAATGAGATCTTTAAATTGAATATTTATAGCCATATATGTAGGCGGTGGTTGTTGAGGTTGAGCGAAAGTCATTAATGTGTGTCCTCTTTCTAAAATTTTGATTGGTAGAAAAGGAAAAGACAATAGATGTCATCTAAATCTAACATTTGGAACTAAAATATAGTGGTTAGTTTATGATTCATTTCCCACCCTTTCCTCTTTCGAAATCCACTTTTTGTTCTAAATTTATATTTGTATTTTATCTATTCTTGTGTAGCATTAATATGTATGTGTGACTTGTGAATTTTCATGTGTAAGAATTTGATAACGCTGGGTGGGTGGAGGGGTTGTTGCTGGGTGGGTTCCTGTCTGTCGGTCTGTGAGCTATAAACAATTGATAAATGGAGGGTGGCTGTTTGCTGTCAGCCAAAAGTTCTGATGTGATGGCAATTTTCAGATATAAAACTTTCATATATTTATGTGAGAGGGAGGATAATATGTGAATGTGCTACTTTTACTAAACCAGTAAATTTTTTTACCTATTAGGCATCATATGTGAATGTGATGAATTAGTTAAAGATTTTCAAAGATGGATGGATGGATGGATTTAGATCTGTAATCGCAAACATGGATGAATGGATGGTCGGATTTAGTCATTGACTTGTACTTTACTCTCTCTCTATTTAATACGTTTAGAAGCCATCTCATTGCTCGATGTATGGGGAAAGTCTTCATTACAATGCAACACCTTCGATACTTTTTTTATATTTGCAACTTATTTTCAAATTTGCATTAATAAGGAATGAAGATGGGCCCTTGCCTTCCCATTCCCATTCTCATATTATTGATTTCGGGGTTTTGGACCCAACAAACACTACCTTTTTTATTTTTTATAAAAAAAAATATTTTCGAACCTTACAATACTAGTTTTTTAGAACGTGCATTACACGTGGATATCCGTTATTTATAATGGCTATATAATTTTTTTTCTTTATTTATTTTAAAGGTTTATTATGTGTATGATAAGATACGAGTAAAAAATAAATAAATAGATTCGATATTTTTTATATAAATATTAGTTACAATTGTTTCATTTACCCGTCAATCTCTTTCCTTTTAAAGAGTTATTGTATTAATATGTGATTCAAACTTTTTCAATAAATTATTTCAGTGTAAAATTGGTATCGTTATTAGTTTGAATGATGTTATCTTTTTAAGCTTATTGATGAGAATTTTAAATGTATTTTGTTACCTACTTGATAACAAAATCTATTTGTAGACAACGTTATTTGAGTATGTTGCATCTTTTTTTCTTTTTTCTTATCTGACTTTATAATGACTTTTGTTGTAGACATACTCCTTTTAACAGTGTCATATATAGTTGTACATGTGAGAAAAAATTATGTGGTAAATAGACACCCATGTTCGATATTGTTTACTCTTGAACTTTGTTTATTGTCATTGTGAAGCAAAGACTGATTGGAAATTACTTTCTCTTAAAATGAAATGAGTATCCTTCATTTTCTGTAGGAAAGAGAGGTATTCTAGGTAAGAATACTTGTTTCTCTAAGTGTTGTCCAACTGTTATTTCAACACGAATTGCATGGCTTCAAAATTTTTGTACACCATTCTAGTTCCGTTACACAAGCCATTTGAGACACTAAATTTCTCAAAAGTATTGTTGGACAATTGAATTTTAATTCAAGCTTGTGCGAAGACAATTCATTTAGCAGCAGAATGTTGAGGAATTCCTCTTGGTAGTAGTTGCTTGTGTCATCTACTATTTCATTGAAACTGTTGTAGATTTTGCTTTGGCCATTGGATAACTCTATCATCTTCTGATTCATGCCATCAACATATTTGATTTTTGTCATCAACATATTTGATTTTTGTCGTTAGTATTGCACGACTTGTCATATACTAGTCGGAGTTTGCATTCTCCTCAAGAACTGGGAATAATTCATCAATTAATGATCTCTCGCTGGTTTCATTATTATGATGCTTTACTACCATCAATTCTGGTATCGTTATGTTTCCCTTATTGTTTATCTACACTTTTCCGTCACCAACTCGAAGCAAGAATTCTCCTAAATATCTATCTACCCTTATTTTCGTATTTGTCGTCAACCGTAACACTTTCGTTACTCTCTAGAGATAGGACTTCACAAGGCTCGCACTTACTATTTCTTATGTTGTAGCTTTTAGCACCATCAGAACGATCCATCTTTTTTCCATATTCTTATTCTTGTCTCTTTCAAAACTTTATTCTCCCTTGATTACGGAATAATCTTTTTCTTTCTTTAATCTGAAAAAAAAATTATATTCTTTACTGACGCGCACCTATTCAACCTCCTATAATATTCACTTTTTTTCCTTAAGCTCTTGTTAAAATAATTAAAATGAATACGTTTTAATTGTTTAAAAGATATAAGATTTATTCTAAAAAAATTAAGATTTATTATAAATCAAAGAGATCATATATGTATACCTTATTCAATGACTCAATGAATTTATCAACTTTACATCCAATTAATATTTCTGCTTCATCAAACATGTTAGCTGTAATTTTTTCATTTGTATCGACTATATTGAAATTGACATTAAACCTATAAAATAATTTAAAAGAGATTACAAAACCATTCATAAATATTATATCTAATTAAAAATATTGCAACAATAAATCACTAATATTGTATAAAATATTTAGTTTCACACTAACAAATCTAATGATTTCGTCTTGTTTTTTCTCTGATATATTCTTTTACATCATTTAATGTATTAAACTTATATTGCAAGATTTTTTTTGGAATTGATTTTTCATACTCCTTTAACATGATATATTTATTGAGATTCAACTCTAATCTCTCATGAACATTAAAATAAAAAGCATGAACTGCTCTAACACGTTCATTAGTAATAAAATAAGTTTTCCCAACCTCTGAAAAATTTTTAAAATATTCTATTGCTTTATTAAACATAGCAGCTAAAATTTGAATTCCTTGTAGAAAAAATTAATCATAATTAATAAAATAAAATAAAATCTGATTTTTTCACAAAATTAATAATTAAAAAAATATTTACCTTAAAATCAATAAACATTATCTTTCTTATTTTTTCAATGTTGGTTAATGACCAATAAGTTCTACAGGATTAATCTTAAGCATTAATAATTTGATACTCTATTTTCTTTACCCTACTTCAAAAGTGTCGATTGAATCATACTGTATAACTTCTAGAATAAAAAATTAAAATAATTTACTTTATTGCATCAATAAAAATAAATAAAATAAAGTATGATAAAATAATAAAAATATTTTATTGATTATGTAACGATAGTTAGAAAAAAGATATTTAATCATATTCTATCAAAATTTTATATATGTAACAACAGCTACAACATTTCACTAAAAAATTGAATACATTGGAACCTAGAGAAAAGACTTTCATATATTATGCAAGTATTAACTATTAATGAATACGGTGTTTCATCAAGTAACGAATATATAAATCGATAAATTTATAATTTTAAACACAAATAAAGAGGATGAAATGAATATTAAATTATAAGAAATATAAAAAACAACTATTCTATTAATTTGTAAATAGAAAGAGTTAGTACTTATCATAAGAAAAATACATGATTGCAAACTTATTAATTTCAAATTAGCAAAAGCTTAAGGTATTAATTATTGATAGTCGAAAACAACAAAATTCTTAATAGCAAAAAATAATTAGAAATATATATAGATATAGCAGTATGATATAACAAATTCCTAATTAGAATGATATTAAATGATAAATTTCTAATTAGAATGAGATTAAACTAATAATAATAATAATTAGAATAATAATTAGAATAGAATTTGATTAAAATTATTCCTTGATGGCAAAGGTCTGTGAATAAATAAATGGATACTAATAATTTGTGGGTTTTCTCTTGTTCTTGCATTTTTTACTATTACAGTTATGCTTGTTGATTTTTTTATATATTTGTTTATTAAAATTAACAATCTTTATTGTATGTGGCAGCCAAAATTGATATGAATGTTGATTTCACCCACAAGCTATGTGCCTCTTTGATGCTCCCTCCTCTTAGGTTGCTGCTTATTTTCTTTTCTTTTTTATACTTTCCTAGTAAACAATCTCCATTTCTGTGGCTTTCGCATTATTCACTCATCCATTTTCCTTATCTGGCAGACACGCTAATCGTCCTCTTTCACTGATAATTGGGAGGTATGTGTATTGCAATGTTATTGTTGGTAGTAATTATTTTCTGTTTAGGCTTTTCAATCTATGGTTGCGTAAAATTGGTAAATTAGGATAATAATTGGACCGATAATTTAATTGCGTCCTTTTGCAGTCTTTGCATCAAACATCCTAATTTATTTGGCGGGAGCGAGAAGCTCGATGTGTCATGGGACAAGGGGCTGTACGATTCAAATGTATTGGTAGCATATAGGCGGCCAAGACCTGAATGGCTTGCTCAATAATGTTTTATCATTCAGGTGATTATCTAACGTTAATTTTTTGCTGCTATCGTATTGTTTTATGGATAAGAATTGCGAAACAGCGGAAGACTAAAATGATATTAACTCAGTCGTGAATTTGCTGACCAAGTTGATTTAATGGGTGGAAATGTAAATTGAAAATTGAAGGAAAATGTTTGATTTTGTGCACTAATTCTCAAAATTTTATTGCTTTATATTGCCAATTACTGGGATCAGCGTTCTGTTTCACCTGAAATTGGAGTCCATGGTACACCATTCGACAATTTCTCTCGTTCAGGGAGTGGACGTGTGAACTTATCTCGATTGTCATTTGGCTTGGATCTAAATGAACCTGCAAGTTCTCGATGAAGCAGCACAACCAGTTTTAAATTTGAGGTTAAGGCTCCTTTAGGCTCGTGACTTTTCATTATCTTCATCTGCAATTTCTATTTTAATTAAGATTTGGTATGGGTGTAACAACTGTAAGTGAAAATGCAGCACGTGCGCCTGCTGAATGACGATGGCCGCTCCATAATTAGTGATCCTGATGGGTTCCCGGTGACTTGCAAGTAATCAAGGTTTTTATTATTTCACTTATGAAATGTCTCTCTGATTTTTATCTAACATTATTGCAAAATTTTTTATGTGGCAGACCCCATGACTGTATGATAGTTCTCAAACAAGAATCACGATATGCCAAAGCAAATGATCACAGTTTTTCTCGTGTAATATATCTTCACATTTGTTGTATATATATTATATCTTTTTTGTCTGGATTGTTGTCATTTCATTCAAAATTCTTAATTCTGACTAGATACGTGTCAATCATATGTTTCTCTTACAAGTTTTCTTGCATTAAGTTCAGCATGCAAATAGAACAAGCGATACCTATTTTGTCAAAATGGCTAATCTTTAACCAGTTCAAATTTGTTGCAACAAGGGGAGTTAAACTTGGGCCAACATTTTTCTTGGCAAGGTGAGTGATGTTTTCTTTCTCTCTTGCACGAATTCTGCCTAGTTGTTTGAGCAAGTGCCAATAATAGTATTTAAAAAGGCTGAAGACTGAAAACAATGGAAATAGGAAACCAGGATACAGAAATAGTAATGCTTGAAATTTCGGCTAGCCTACAGGACATGCACTAGGAAGCACTAGAGATGTACATAAATCACTTGGAAGTATTAATATTATTAGTCTACTGTTGTGCCTTTGCTATGATGTGTCTATAAGGCCATCTGGAAGGCTCATGCAGTTGCGCACCTACCAAAGTTGCTTTATGTTCCTATCTGTGCTTGAAAATATTATAACTATGTGAAATATACATAATTCAGTAACTCAATGTGGTTGCTGCAGTGGCAGCAATAGTGTTGTTTGTGGCTTCTTTGATTTTTATGTTGACCCTTTAGACCCTTCAACTTGGAGAATTATATCTACAGAATACTTAAACATATAAAATTGCATCTGTTGGGCACTGCAACTTACAACATTATGCTTATTAACGCTTGTAGAATAGTTAACAAATGTAAAAATTGTTCTTCAATGATTTGTTTTAAAAGTATCGTTCTTATTGAACACACATCCAGTTATTGAAAGCATGTAAATTTGTATGCTATGAGTGTGACTTTATATGTTGCAGTATTTGATGGGTATAATTTTACAGTTGGAGGATTGTATGGGTTAACTTAAAAGTCGAGGTGCCACTAGGTTTTTCTTGTAAAATTTAGGTGTCAATTTATGTATTGAGTCAATGCTTTAATATTTTCTTTTTGATGTTCTTACCTTTTCTTCTTCTAACAGCCTGACAGGTGGTTCCATTGTAGGGGACATGGCTCCTTATCAAGCATTTGCTATCGGCGGTGTTAGTAGTGTGCAAGGATATGGTGAGGGTGTTATTGGATATGGGAGATCATGTCTGGTTGCTAATAGTGAATTAACATTCCCTTTGGTATGTAAGACCTCCATCATTTTTAGAGATTGTAATGTGGGCATGTTTTGTCCATGCGTATTGTTGTACTTTTTACAATTTCTGGATTATTTTGTGCAGTCTTTAGCATAAGATGTCCATTTGGCCCTAAATCTTTATCATGCAATAGAAAAAATAAAGGGACCATTATATGGTTAGTGTCAAAACTTTGTTCATTTTTCTATTTTAGCATCTCAACATTCTTTTTTATCAATGAAGTGTCTAATTAATAAGACGACAAAGACATGAGACAATAAAAAGTTCTAAATGGGAATGGGCATAGCCCAGCCAGGAGGTGCTCATGCCTTTGGCATGTGGGACTCGGGTTTGAGTCGATGGCCTCCAGCCTTACCCCTCTGTGTAACATAGATAAAAAAAAGTTTTAAAAAATTAAGAAACAAATTTGAAATCAATAGATATTTATATGTGATATCATTTATTGCATAAAATTATCTATTTTAATTTTCAAGTACAATATTCCGAGCAAATGCACTTAATTGAAATTAAAATGGTCCATTCAGAATATCAGACAATTGATAAAAAAAACTATGCTGAGGCACTAAAATAGAAAAACTGGCTATGTTCAGACACAATTGTATAATTATCCCACAAATAAATCAATAAGGGCAATTTGGAGTAGGTTCTACTCTAATAATTGTAGATGCATAAAACTGAAGAAGGCTTTCCCCCTTAATTGTAATTAATAGTAACTAAGTTTTCTCCTTAAATGCGAAATAAATGAAAAATTATTCTGGTTGCAGATAATTGATGAGGGGATTGGCATAGTAGGATATTGTGCTCTAGTTTTGTATCTTTGTTGATACCAGAGTAGAAAGTCTGCTTTTATCTTGTCTCCAATGTCTAAGTTCAGAATCTGTACCATGTTCATCATGACTTTTTTCTCATGAAAGTTCACAACATGATTAATGGCATTTTTCTGGATTTCGTTTTTAAAATGAAAGGTTATGGAAAAAATGTGAAATTATGTTGGTAAGAGCTGGAGTTAGTCCTTCCTTTGCAATTTCAATAATGGTGTAGCCAAGGGTTTAAAGAAGCAACAATAGGGACATTTAATGCATGAGGAGTTATTGGTGGATCTGGTACTGTAATTATAATATTTGTGTACCTTTTTCTTGTAGGAACCACCTTTTCAGTTTTCAGGGCTAATGTGAGGATTGAATAACCAAGTAGTCTTTTTCCCCAACATCAGAGAGATTGGTCAGGATCAAACATTCCATAAATTATCATTTAATGTTTTCGTTTCATTTCATTTTATTTTATTTGTTTCTTTTTTTTTTTTGTGTTGTGAAGGTCGTATAACCCTACTCATCATTTATGCTATTGATTACCAAAAGCTTTTTCAGCACTATTGGTTCTTGAATTTAGTTGCAAAATTTTTTGATGGCTAATGCACATCCTTTCAATATATTTTTGCTAATAGTTTCTGCTCAAAATTGAGATCTAACTAAATGGAACAAGATAATTTAGCTTTCGAGGGTTTCTTTCTGTTTCCAGAATAAGATGTTGGAAGGTGTTGTCTTCTTGGACAGTGGAACAGACTTAGGCTCTGGTTGCCTTGTACCTGGTAAGTTTCATCTGTCAAATTGCAACTGCACATCTGTCAATTTGTTGTTAATTATAATGTGCCGTGAGAAAAAAGTAAGGACTGGGGTTGAAGTTGGTTATGATACAAGAAGAATAAGCACTTTGAAACCTAAGCTTTACTAGCGGCCTAACCCACGGATTTCTGGTACCATGTTAACATGATAGTATATTTAGGACTGATGCCTGAAATGTCAGATGCGGTTGAATAAATTCATCAATTGAGGTAGGACAGTTGGGATTCAAGATATTCACCTTTGAAGACGGACAGTGAAAATGGAGAAGAAAAATTTTGACTTGGATCAAGGTTTGTCATGGTATAGAAGTGAAATTAAATAAGGAAATTGTGGACAATGTCTTCTGAATATGGTTTGACAATGAAAGAGGACTAGAGTTTAGAAAATGAAACTCATTGAATTGTCAGCTAGTTTATTTTGAAAATGAAGCAAAAGATTTTATTTTAGAATAACACCTAAAATTGGATTCATTGGGAACTCCAAACAATGTTTCAATGCCATTAAAGCTAGATTTAATGTTGCATCATGCAATTCCAAAGAGTTTCAAGGCTTGCAATTCGTATAAAACTAGTCATCGTCACTTTTTGAAAGTGCATGCATTATGCCTGTTTGGTATGATTGTTTTTTGTTTTTTAGTATTTTGAAAGAAAAAATCAGGTTGCCATAATAAGGAAAACCCATTAGAACTATCTGTATTTGGTACAAACCTTCTTGAATTTCTGTTATAGTGTTAGTGATTTTATCATGTCAGTTTCTTTGTCAACAAAAAATGAAAAAACAATGAACAATAAACAATAACAGTTTGCATCGGAGTTTCAGAAAATCCAGCACTTAGGCAGGGGAAACCAGGATCTGGAGTCGGGCTTGGATATGGCCTTCGCTTGAAGTCTCCAATTGGTCACTTACAGGTTGACTATGCGATTGATGCCTTCCACCAAAAAACTGTCTACTTTGGCATCATCAACCTTATTTCATGATAAATGGGTAGTTCCTCAAAGCTGCAGCTCCATTATTTTCCCATTCTTTGGTGAGAACATTGTTGATGTTATAGGTTGCAATTCAAACTATTAACCTTTCGCTGCTGTTGGAGACGTTGCAGAGGCCTATCGTCCATTTCCAGTATAAAGTTTGAAGAACAGGATAAAGTGTGTTCAATCTAAAAATAAGTGAGTGACATTTTTTTATTATTATTTTTTCACTACATTTCTGCCCTTATATGAAAATAGTTCACGGTGTAGAAACAACAATGATAATTTGATTGATTCTGTTTGAAGTGAGCTTCCCTTTTAACATGAATCGTCTTTTATATAAGGTGGGTTGCACGATGACAATTATATTTTCATTTTTGTACTCTTTTAATTTTTCATCTATAGTATAAATTTTTGCTTAAATTAAAATAAATGAATTGGTATTAGACTTTACTATATAAGCACTTGCAATACTATTTCTTATATACTTAATTCTATTTTTATATGATAAAGTGGTTTCAAAATAAAGTTCAATCAAATTCGTATGTCTAATTCTTAAATTTTTAAAATGTTGATAGGTGCTGAAATAGAAAATCGATCTTCCACTCAATCCCTAACTTTTGTTTTTAATTCCAAATCAATATCTATACAAACTATGATGAAAAGTAATAATAAAATTTTTTTACTTAGTTGGTAAAAGAAACAAAATAAAAATATAATCTGAATTAATAATGATAATTATTTTGGTTATAGTGATAGTATTATTTATCTAGTACATTAGAAAAAGGAATATCTGAACATATATACAAATTCTTGAAACCTAAAGCATAAATATATTTCTAGTGTTTTTTAATTTTATAAATATTATTTTCTTAGTTAAATATATTTA
Source organism: Jatropha multifida (assembly GCA_948099535.1). Taxonomy (NCBI): domain Eukaryota; kingdom Viridiplantae; phylum Streptophyta; class Magnoliopsida; order Malpighiales; family Euphorbiaceae; genus Jatropha; species Jatropha multifida. The sequence goes on from CANUEX010130813.1 coordinate 33,087, forward strand.
GAATATAGAAGAAAAAATATAAAAAAATTAAAAAATATTTAATCAAGAGGTCGGGAGATAAACTCTCTAACCAAATTAAAGTGTAGATGGTTGTAAATTAATTCAATAACAAAACAAAAAAATAACAAATGACAAATTTTGATTAAGAATAAAATTTTTTTAAGAAATCAACATATAACAAGAAATAAATTACCAATTTAAATTTCAAAAATAACTTTGAAAATGGTATAATTTAATTAAATTTGATTTTGATGAAAAAAAAATAAAGTCAAATCAATAAATGAAAATTACAAACCAAATCATATTAAAATCCAATATTAATCGGTTAATGAGTTTGTTCAAGTATTTTATTTTTCTATTATTCTAAATTGCAAATTTAAAATAAATAAATAAATTAATTGAGTAATAGAAAAAAGATTAGACAAAAGAAATGTTATATTCTCTCTAAATAAATCGATAATTTTTCTTATAATCATATAAAAAAAAAAGAAGTATAATTTTTTTATCATATATATTTTTATTTAATTTAAAAAGTAATTTTTAGGAATTATATTTTTATATTTTTTTCTCGCATTGGATTGGCCCAATAAGGGATAAAGTGTTTTCACTCAATTTACCTAAATGAGAAGAGTGTCGAACTACTCATCCAAGCACTTATTGATATAAAATGTAATTTTTGAATTAACTACCACTAAAGCTATTTTATGATATTCTAAATTTCATTGAGGCTGATATCGAAAATCAGATTATTTTCCTTCCTATTTCTATATTTATATATCGTATAGGTGGATTATAATTATATCAATTTTGTTTATTTTATATAACATAACAATTTTATTTATATTTTTTGTTAGGTGAAATATGTAATGCCAAAACAATATAAGTCAACTTTTATTTATTTATTTATAAATATTCTATATTAAAAAATAGTTTTTAATCATAGTTAAATTATTCAATTTAAAATATAAAAATAAATTATATAATGAATATTTGAAATATTTTTATTGATACTGCATAGTGATTTAATTGACAAATAAAATAAAAAGCTCCAAAATAAGTCATATTAAATAGAAAGATAAGAAGAACCACATAGTTTTGTTATTAAAATTTAACTTTTTTTATTTTCAAGATATAAAATTTAAATTTATAAATGAATTTTATAAAATTTTACAGAATTTATTTGCTCTAAAATACACGTAGTTTTTTCAAAAAAAGAAAACAAATCTTAGTCTCAGTATGGGATATAATACATGCTCTTAGGGCTTGTTTAATAAAATTAATTGTTTTTGCAGCTGTTAACCGTTTTAGTAGCTGTTAGCTATTTAAATAAGTTTTATGAAATGCTAAAAATTAAACATTACATCAATTAATTTTTTCACAGAATAATAGCTTAATCTGTAAAAATTAGTCTAAAAGCTATATTACTTCACCGTTTTTGAAATACGTTTTTAAAGACTATTCAAAAAGTTACTCGGAAACGTAGCAACGGAACACACTAAATGGAAGTATATTCAGAGTTTGATACGGAACATGCCAACATACGCTTGACCATGTGACTTTGTCGAACAAGTCCCATCTTATCCATCTAGACACTTCATGGTTAATATGATTTTATGTAATGTTTAATTCTAAGATTATCATAATTTTATGTAACATGTATTAATTAATAATTTTTTAATAAAATTATTATTAAAAATTATACCATCTAAAAGATATTATTAAAATATAATTCGTCTTTCAAAAATTTAAGAGTGCCATGATGATAATATACGTATTATTTTTATTATTTAAGTAAAAAAAATAATAGGAATTGTCAAATTAAAAAATTATAATCAATTTTATGTATATGGTTTAAATAATTTTATTTTGACTTATGAATTGTAATTCTTGCATGCATCAATTAAAATATAACAAAATTATATTTTGTCATTTCATGTCTTAATTTCATCATGAAACAAAATTTCACTTTGGTACTATGAATTTTATTTACAGATATCAAATTTATTGTAGTGACTCAAATTAAAATTTTGCCAATTTTATCCAAATTGTAACATGCAAATGCACTTAAAATTTTTGCTGCTGCCAACTTATTAATTTTTAATATGATTTTTTTAAAGACCCATGATTGCCATTATTTTTAATATGATTCTATATATAAAGGCAGAAGTCTATCGCAAATGACAGTCAAATGTAAGAAGAACAGTTATTTAATATAATTTTAAGAAGATCAGTTGTTTTATATTTTTAAATAATATTTTTATCGATATAATATTTATTGGTTACATCCGCATCAAAGTAATGTCGTTAAATTAAATTAAAATACATATAACATAAGTTATTAAATTAAATGATTCTTTTAAAAAAATTAAATTAAAGGAGCATTTCTGATTGTTCATTAATAAAAAAAAGATACAAAATTCTTTAAAAAAATTACTTTGTTTCTAGTAATAAAAAAAAAATCTTGGATGATTAGCTTAGCGTATAAAGTAATTACATATACTATGAGTTGGATTGCATAGATACATGACACAAGATACGAGAATGTATACGATACAATAATTTTTAAAAATGTATGACATTCAGATTCTTAGTACACACTCTACTAAATAAGTTATAATATATTAATATTTTAAATAAATAAACAATCATATGTAATAAATTATATATATAAAATTTAAAAAATATTTAATTTTTTATTGTAGTATAATTATTTAAATTCTCAAAATTAATATAACTATTAAAAAATACATTAATAGTGTGTGCATTTTTTTATGCAGATCATACAATGTATGATTTTTGCTATTGTATATCTTGGTAAAAAGTTTCATAAGGCACATTTTAGCATTGTAATTTTTTTAACATATCTCAATTAGATATAATTTTATAATGCATTTCACAATCATTTTGTTATATAATTTATAGGGGTGCCAAAATGGTCGTGACAGGCAAACGCAATTCATCTTGCACGCGAAACAAACGAGTTAGAGTTGAGGTTAAATTAATATCAAAAATCATAAACGGCTTACTCATTTATGACACAAATATAAACATGTCATGTCACTGGTTAACATATAGGTTAGGCGAATGACCCATTTATTTAAGGGTAAATATAACCTCTACAACTAAAATCCTATTTAAACTTTATTGTTGTATTAATTTTTTGTATGTTAATTGTGAATCTTGAAACATCTATGCATTTTATATATAAAAATTTGTTTTTAAATATAATTTGAGTTAAATACGTTAAAACTTAAAAATATCAAAAATTAAATAGGTCGTATATAGATAAACATAATCCACCTAACTTGTTTATAATATTAGAAAGTTATTAGATAAATTATACAAGTCATATATGGGTCAACACGACCTATTAAATTTATTTATGATATTAGGCGGATTACACTTATTGTATTCGTATTAATAAATTTGACACGATTATTAAATATATTGCATTTGTGTTAACTCTAATTATGTCACATATTAGGAGAATCTGTGTTGAATTCAAAACGCCGACTTATTTTGACATTCCGAACAATTTTATTATTCTTAAATGATGCTATAAAAAATTACTTCATCATTTACTATTGCACCGGACATCACGCATATTTTAATACTAATTTTTTTAATAGTAATTTATATGATATAAATGAATTTAAAAAAAATTTAATTCCTATTTAAATTTATAATCATTAAAATGAAGCTTTATTTTATTGAATTTTTAATAATGTAAATAAGTTATAGCATAATAAATAAAGGCGCGTGACACATACAGCGGGCGTCATTCAGCAGCCCCACTAGGTGGCAAAGGGCAAAACTACCTACAAATAGGAAACCGGTTATCACCGTTAATAATTAAACCTATCCCCGGTTAATTCGGTAACGCAGTCTCCCTTCTCCGCCGTCAATCCTCTCTATCTGACGGCGGTCTATCCCTCCTCTCGTGCACACCTCAACCGGTTGATAACGGTAAACAAAAACAAATCCAAAACCAAGATCCCCCGACCCTCATCATTCCCAGAAAATGTTAAAGAAAAAAAAGACCCAAAGAGAAATTAACACATCATCATTTTTAGAGAGAGAAAGAATAGAGTTCCCTTCCCTCTACCATTTCTAGAGAGAAACAGCAACATTTGAAAGAAAGGAAGAAAAAAAGAAAAAAGGAAAGAAACAAATAAAATACAAAAAGAGAGAGATTTTTGATTAATAGATAGATTGGTATTTCTTCACTTCTTCTTTGATGTGTTAACGGCTTCGAGATTGTCTCCGTCCCGTTTCTATTTTTCTCTTTCCTCCACCGGCTCGTCGTCGTCGTCGTCGTCAATTGTTGGTTCTTGAGAGAGACTGGAGAGAGAGAGAGCGGGGGAGAATATAAAACGGGAAAACCTAATCACAACTTTCTCTCTTTTCCAATTCTTATTTCCCAGAAAATATCTGGACTTCACCTTGGATTGCGTAAAGAAGCCATCTGAGCTAGGGTTTCATTACTTGTATGTTGTTATTTTGGAATTTAGGAGTAATCGTTCAAAATGTTGATTAGGGACGCCAATTTGTTGGAATTCTAGCTCCGATCTTGAAATTAGGGTTGGATTGAAGGTTTTAAAAAATGGATGTGGACTCGTCTATGGTGCCCGATACCGATCATGATTCTGCGGCCCATAACGCGTCGCCGCCTGCGGCAATGGATAGAGAGCAGTTAAGGGATCAGCCGCAGCCAGCGGGATCTCCCACTTCTGCTTCTGCTGCGGTTCCGCAATCAGTGCAGCAACCGGTACAGGCACAGTCGCAGGCTCAGCAGCAGAGCCCTGTGGTTGGGCCGAGGCACGCACCTACTTATTCTGTGGTTAATGCGATTATAGAGAAGAAGGAAGATGGGCCAGGTCCCAGGTGCGGGCACACCCTGACTGCAGTTGCTGCTGTTGGCGAAGAGGGAACACCTGGGTACATTGGGCCGAGGTTGATTTTATTTGGTGGTGCCACGGCTCTTGAGGGCAATTCTGCTGCCTCAGGGGCCCCTTCTTCGGCTGGGAATGCAGGAATCCGTATGTATTCCATTTCATTTAGTTTCTTCTTTTCTCCCCCCAATTTTTTTTAGTTGCCAGATTGCCTGATAAGTTAGTAAGAATGTTAGCTGCAAAGTTTGGTTCGGTGCAAAAAATTTCTTGTTTAATTCAAGTCCAAGTTTATAAACGTGATTTCCATTATAGAATTTTTTAGAACTGAGTAACCAATAAACTTGGATATAAAAATTGTTATTACCAAATAAATCAATTAGTTGGGGTGTAAGTTATAGAAGCTGCATATTTTTTTGGTTTCCCAATGTTATGATATGGAAAGCATACTAAGGGCAATAACAATGTAAGAGGTATGTGAACCTAAAATTTGTTGCGTTCTGTAGGTTCGAAATGAGAAAATTTTCTTTTGCTGTTCTCCATTGGGGAGTGATTGAACTATGTTGTTGTGTTACTGTTTTGAAAAATTTTTGGGCTGCTGTGGACCCTTGTATTTGTGGTCTGAAACTCATATTTGATTATGATTCTGAGCTTCAAATGATTTCACCATTTCTTTTGTTTGAATCCTCTCAAGTTTAATCCGCTAAATTTTTGGTGGTATTGGTTCTGATATTGTTTTAGTACAAATCATACAACTGCCACTTAAGTGGCTTAAATCTTTTACTAATGCCTGTGAATTTAACTGATTACTTCCTTAATTATAATACATGGTGGTGCTTTGGATGCTAGTTATGTCCTCATTTCAAAAATAATGCTTTTGTGGTGAACTGTAACTTTTATGTTGAAGCCTGACTCAAAATGATAAAGAATTAATTTATGGTTTTGAAATCTGTAGCTTTATTTTGAGTTGCAGTTGGGTTTGTAGCTGTATTAATGAGAAGAGTCTGTAATTAATTCATTTTGATCTCAACCTGATTTAGTCTTGTGACACCTCGTGTTTTTAAGTACCTCTGCTTTGTTGAAATGTTAGAAAGGACAGTTTGTACATTGTGTTCATTCAGTTGCACTTTATGATACTGATTATCATTATTATGCTAGATCCAAAATCTGTTAATTGGAATAGGAGTTGGTATAATAATCTAATGGGAACAATTGAGTTGAGCAGCTTGGCTACATATAAGAAATGGTATTAATACTATGGATTTTTGTTTCTCCAAGGATTCTCATAGAGGTAACGTTTTTCTGATTCAAATTATAGTACCTTCATAATTTGCTTGAATTGCAGGACTAGCGGGTGCCACTGCTGATGTTCACTGTTATGACGTGTTAACAAATAAATGGTCCAGGTAAGCTGATGCTCTATTTCATCGGATCGCGTCTTGCCTGAACCACTGCATTGTATGTTAAATATGCTTATGCTGCACTTATTTTTCAGGATTACTCCTTTTGGAGAACCACCCACTCCAAGGGCTGCTCATGTGGCCACTGCTGTGGGAACCATGGTTGTTATTCAGGTTAGCACACTGCAAATTATTCGTTGTGTTTATATTGTTTGCTCTTTGTTGGTACTGTTATTTTCTCCTTTGTTATATTGACCAAGTTATGACTAGAATCTTGCACATCCCAACGCAGGGTGGAATTGGTCCAGCTGGCTTGTCCGCTGAGGATCTTCATGTTCTTGACCTCACACAACAACGGCCACGATGGCATAGGTTAGACTCTTAAGAACAAGTTCTTCTCATTCTTCCATATTTATTACATATCTGGTGATTAAAATAATAATGTTCCTGTAGAGTTGTTGTTCAAGGTCCTGGACCAGGGCCACGATATGGTCATGTAATGGCTTTGGTGGGCCAACGGTATCTCATGGCAATTGGAGGGAATGATGGTAAGTAGCCTAAAAAAATCAAAGCATCTTCCCTCTTTGTTAATGTACTAAAAGTTAACGTGTGGATTTGCAATTCTGATATGCATATGTGCAGCATTGAGATCTCTAATGTATTTTTACAAAAAGTTTGCTTCAATGATTTTCAGGGAAGCGTCCTTTGTCAGATGTATGGGCCCTTGATACGGCTGCCAAGCCTTATGAGTGGCGTAAATTAGAACCTGAAGGGGAAGGTCCACCACCATGCATGTAATTTCTCATACCTCTCTTCTGACATGAATATGTAGCTTATCACTGTACACCCTTTTTATGTAGTCTTCCTTTGTGGCATGCTGCAGTACCCACTTCAGTTCTAAAAGCCTTATTGAGATGGTATTGCATCCAGTTAATGAGGTTAACCTGGTTTGTGTGAATTTTGTTATTAACTCAATGGTACTGAACTGATTGCAATCTTAAGTGGTGATCCGCTTCAGTGGTTTTGATCTTTGTATAGTTGCTAAGCATTCAGGAAATGTTGTATTGGGCATTTCTGCCATTGCAAAATAGAAATAATATCCAGTTGCTGTCCTCTTTGCAAATTTGACTTCCAATATTTTTCCTGTTGGGATGAGCAAAAAGAAGAATAATATTAAAGCGCGCTAAGAGGGTGCCTATCTGTATACAATGAGAAAAACATACACAGGATAAAAAAATGCAGGGTCGAAAGTAGTTATCTGTCTTATAGCATTGGAAGAGACAACTCTTCCCCTTCAAGGGCCTTTCTACCTCTCTTTCTCCACTATCTCCAAAAATAGTTGGAGGGATTAAATCTAATGCCTTTTTTCTATTCCATAAAAGTAATACCGATCAAGCCCACATGTGACAGACTAAGCTAGTTCCCAAAGATTTTAATTCCAATTGCAGTACCAGGAAAAAAAAGGATGCTGAATTGGTTGCATTTTTGCGCATATTATACTTTGTCATCGTGGTACAACCTCTTTTTTGCACGTTACTGAAATTTCTCTAGTATCAGTTTCCTCGGAAAAAGAGGAAGGCTTATGAGGAGCAAGGTTTGAAAAATGGCCTTTCTCTTGGGGTCTTCATTTTGATGCATGAGCTTGTTTTGTGGAAAGCTTGGACAAATTTAAGTGGTGGTGACGAACACTACAATACTTTAGTTTTTGTGAATTTCATTATTTATAGTCCATTTGTGGGAGGTGAGGAATGAGTTGGTAAAGCATATCCAAGAAGATATCCCATGCTGCATGAAGTTCACAGATGGCATAGTGTTAATAGATGAAACTTGAGTTAGAGCTAAATGAAGTTAAAGTTGCGGAAGCACCTTAAGGCTAAGGGTTTAGGGTTGATTTGGACTAGAACGGAATGTATATATAGATTATAACTTTGGCAAAAAGAAGGGGAGGAGACAGAGGTGGATGTATGGGGAATATAGGTCCCATAGCATGCATGCTTCTGATGTTTAGGATCTGCCGTACAAAAAATGACAGGAGCGTCAGTAGGATATCACCCATGAGATCAAAACAAGAGGGATGAAGTGGTGAAGTGTGACAGGAGTTCTATGCAATTGCAAAATATCAGCTAAATCAAGTGGGAAATTTTACAGGATAATTTTGTGTCATTTGACCAATTATGAAACATGGTGGTGAGTCTTGGACAATAAAGAAATGATACATACAGGGAATTATCATGGGAAAAATAATGATGTTTAGATGGGTGTTTGAAAATACAAGAATGAATTGGATATACAAGAAGATGAGGGCAGTGGTGGCTATTGTTTGAGAGAAGGGAAATTGAGATGGTTAGTTTATATACATTGTAGACCAGCATTTGTGTGGTGCAAAAGGTTGACCACATAGATTTATTAGGAATTAAGAAAGGGGTAAACCTGAAATCACATTTAGGAAGTAGTGAATAAAGGATTTAGAGGCCCCAAACCTGTATGAAACTATAGCTCTAAATTTGGTGGAATTATGAAAATTTATCCACATGGCTGACCCAACTGGATTAAAGGTCAATAAAATTGAGTGGTGGGGAGCAGTTTGAGAATTTCACAGAAGCAGCAGTTTCTTTGATTTATATTTGGATGAACATTATAAATGGAAAAATAAAACCAAGAAGGTAGAAAACCCAAAACTAGATGGACATAAAATAAAACATGATAATAATGGTTTTTATGTAATCATAAGCGTGTTCTATTCCCTGAGTTTTGAATATTGATGAGGATGTGTTGTTTCTCTCCCCCTAATACAGTGCTGTTCTTTGTTCATGGCAATACACAATATTTGTGATCACTTGAGAACATCAGGTATCACTAGCTGCATGTTTGGTATTTTATATCATAATTGGTTGGCTCCATTTTGTTTGCTTGGGTTTGCTGATTTGCTTTGATCTTGTTGTTTGTTATATTCTGGTCTTGAGTTGAGCGTGCTTCTGATTCTTTATCCTTGACTAGGTATGCCACTGCAAGTGCTCGCTCAGATGGTCTTCTTCTGCTTTGTGGGGGCAGAGATGCAAACAGTGTGGTGAGCTAAAAAACTATGGCTTGCAGAATGTGTGGTTACTGTCGATATATTATGAAAAATAATTAGCTTTCCCAGATTATATTTTACTGTCAATATTTGATTTCGGGATGGCATATGGATTTCATTTAATGCCTGAGTTCCTAAATATGTTAGAATTTAATTGGCAGAAAACACAGTGTGGAACCACTAATGATGGATACTGAAAATGATTGTGGTACTTTTAGAGGAAACCATAAGATTACTTAAAAGCATGAGCGATTTTATATTTTATTAAACTAGCGAATTCAAAAGGAATTGTGCATCTAGACAAAATATTAAGTTGACATTCCAAAACTCTTTTTTCTCTGGTTGGTCATGATTTTCTGATGTGTTGTGCTGCCGACCATACCTCAAATTATGTCCTTGGATCTATTTCAAGATCTTTTTCTTTTTTCTTTTTTTTTTTGTGGTTGGTTGGGAGATTGAGAAGAAATTGTCTGTGCAAGTCCCTCTTTGCTTTTGCATGGGAATGAGATTTACTGCATCACAGTTGATTGGTGGTTGGGTTAGTTTGGTAATAGGACTTGAGGGCATGTCCAAGAGTTTGTCCTTTTGTTATTACTAATATTTAAGATGCTAAGGCTGATGAATTCTAACCAAAAGCTAGTAAAGGTACATATTTAAGATGAATTCTATAGTTGATCCAACATTTACAAATGGTTTTTCTTTTTTTCAGTCATTTCATTTGCAAATGAAATGAATTCTACATGGATTTATTTCAAACTCTATGTAGATGTTATTAAATATGACTTTACAACAACAACAACAGCTGAGCCTTAGTCCCAAACTAGTTAGGGCCGACTATATGAATCCCAAATCCTTTGTTTAAAGTAAAGTATAAGTTGGAAATAATTTGAAATAGTTTTTGTAAAAAAAAAAAAAAAGATTATCTAAAGACTGTAGATTTTTAGTGATAACTTCACTCCAAATAGTTCTAGGTTGACCTGTTCCCTTTTTAGCACCCTCCACTACTAAAGTATCACATTTGTGGACCGTGTAGCTCTACATAATACATGACTATACCATTTCAGACGTTCTTCTCTCATTTTATCTTCAACTTCGGCTACTTGCTTGAAAGCGAGGCATGCTAGAAACAAGGTGAAACCTTTGATTCGAAGACCAAGTTAGAGGCCACTAGATGTCTCGTAGAGCAACTGTCAATGAGGACGTTGAGACTTTCAGAAAAAAAAGAAAGTTTTTGGCTTAATCCTACTTTACTAAAGATCAAGGAACTTGCCTTTTGTCTAATGTAATAATTTCTAATCTTGTCCAACCTTGTGTGATCACACATCCATCACTTTTCGCATCTACTTGCACATGTTGGGTATTAGGTGCCCAACTTTCACTCCCATATAGCATCATTGGTTTGATCACCATCGTATAGAACTTACTTTTCACCTTGTTAGATATCTTTCTGTCACATGTTAAACTTGTAGCACTCCTTCATTTCATCCATCTTACTCGGGTTCTATGGAAGCATCTTCATCTATGAGAAATCCCTTCCTTCTGGAACATGGAGCCTAAACATTTGAATTGATTGCAATTGGACACCATTGTACCATCTAATCTAACGTCACTTTCGTGCTTTTTCCTTATGAAAAAATAATATTAACTATAAGTTTGCTATATTTCATTTGGAAATGTCAAACAGTGGCTACTTTCTTAGCTTCTTGTGTCGTAACACCTTGTCAAAGCTCTTATTTGTATTTTTTTTTTTAAGTCCTCTCTTGTAACTGTCACAGCCACTGGCAAGTGCATATGGACTTGCCAAACATAGGGATGGTCGCTGGGAATGGGCAATTGCTCCTGGTGTCTCTCCATCTCCAAGATATCAACATGCAGCAGTAAGTTTTAGCTACCTTTTTGTTTTACTTTTTTTCCTTTTAGTTGGCAATCTGATTTCTGCTGGAACAATTATCACATCTGTTTGTTGTATTTTTAGGTTTTTGTTAATGCGAGGCTCCACGTGTCTGGAGGTGCACTTGGAGGCGGTCGGATGGTAGAAGATTCATCCAGTGTTGCAGGTACTTGATAAGTGTATGCAAAATTCAGTTTCACACACGAATGCTATGAAGAAATTTTTTGATAAATTCAAGAGTGGGTGTTGGCTTCTCAGTTGTAGCCTGTTCACATCATACTCTCATTGTTGTGTGTGTATACTTGTTGTTGCTAATCTTATTTTTCGTCGTCGTTATTGTGATGATCCAACCATGGTATTCTGACAAATAATTGATTCTTCTCCTGTGTAAAGTGTTGGATACTGCAGCAGGAGTTTGGTGTGATACAAAATCTGTTGTTACTAGCCCTAGGACTGGAAGGTACAGTGCTGATGCTGCCGGTGGTGATGCTGCAGTTGAGTTGACCAGGCGCTGCAGGCATGCAGCGGCTGCAGTCGGTGACTTGATCTTTATTTATGGCGGTTTACGCGGTGGTAAGTGATGAAGCTAGTCATTTTATGATTGCTGCATTTGTTTCCATTTTTTTTTTTATTTTTTGTAACATGACGTTAACGACCAACATTTATGTGTAAATAAATCTATCATATGTTCTTATGAGGAAAAATGTTTGGATAGTGTGAAAAGATAGATACGACTACCTGCTAGGAATGTTGCTTGTCAAGAAATGTCGAGTTGAGGAATGGAATGCTGAATAGGACCTTCCTAGAATTCCATGGAGAGAATTTATAATATATGTACCATCATTAAGCTGAAGTGATCTTGGAGAACATCAGTTATGGCTTTAGTTCATCATCATCTGAATTAATATGAGCTTCAATGCTTTGAGGTTTGACACTTTCCTTGAACAAATTGTTTAAGTTCATTGGAAGAGTCAGGTGGGCAGAAATATATGAAAGCATCTTAGAGATAAGCTCTAGGGAAGCTGATATTTTGGCACATGTTAATCTGAAATGTCTGCATATGTTGATAGTTTGGGAAGCAATCCTTATAGGCATAATAGAATGTCATCATATAGACACTGACCTCAGTCGGGTTCATCTTCTTCTCCTGATTAACCTTTATGTGTTTGTTAGTTGAACTGTTTCCTTCGAAAAGAGAAGAAATGGCAAATAGCTGATCCAGTCCTTCTCAGAACATTTTTAAAGTTCTATCCCAGAAATGCTGCAAACCATTTCTAGATTATGGATAATGGAATTCACAGTATAATTATATCATAGCAGGCTTACCATTTCACTATTCATGGTATTATAGCATAATAATGTGCTACTTGTGCCACAGGGGTGTTGCTTGATGACTTGCTTGTCGCTGAGGACTTAGCTGCTGCTGAAACGACAACTGCAGCTTCTCATGCTGCAGCAGCAGCTGCTGCATCTAACATACATGCGGGGAGGATACCTGGAAGGTATGGATTTGTTGATGAAAGAACCAGGCAAACAATGTCTGAAGCAGTACCTGATGGTGCTGTTGTGCTGGGTAATCCAGTTGCTCCTCCTATAAATGGTGACATGTACACTGATATAAGCACTGAAAATGCCTTGCTCCCAGGACCTAGGTACGCTAAATTCTATAAGTGCATTTTCATTTATATTGGTTTAAGTAGAATGTTTCTGAAATCATTTGAAGAGCTGTTGAATCTGCATCACTATATAGGAGAACGAGTAAGGGTGTGGAGTATTTGGTTGAAGCTTCGGCTGCAGAAGCTGAAGCTATCAGTGCCACTTTGGCTGCTGCCAAGGCACGCCAGGTTAATGGAGAAGTTGAATTGCCTGACAGGGATCGTGGTGCTGAGGCAACCCCAAGTGGTAAACAGATTTCTACATTGATTAAGCCTGATTCTTCTGGATCAAATAACATTGCTCCTCCTGGAGTTCGACTGCATCACAGAGCTGTGAGTTTATATTGTTTTATTAATTTTGGATGTGATATCAAGTTGATGAAGTCATGAAAATGCTTATTTTCATACCTGCTATGTCAGGTTGTTGTAGCTGCAGAAACTGGTGGAGCTTTAGGTGGGATGGTCAGGCAACTTTCTATTGATCAGTTTGAAAATGAAGGCAGACGAGTCAGTTATGGGACGCCAGAGAGTGCAACTGCAGCTAGGAAACTACTGGATCGACAGATGTCTATCAATAGTGTGCCCAAAAAGGTATAGGGAATTCATTCAGATACTTATGCAGTTCTGGAAATTCTGCTACATGCATCTTTCATATTATTTTGGATGTGTGAAATATTGAAGTACATGCAGCTGACTGAAAATATGTGGGATCTTACCTTATTGATGTATGGTTTGGTATTTTATTCAGCATAATAGTGGCATATATTTACTGTAATGGAGACAATGCACAAATGGTGAAATACACCCAACTTAAGCATCCATCTGATCGGTGAAGAGTCGGGTTGACTATTTTGTTGAAATCTTGAGTTGCATACCTCTTTCTGTGTGCACAGTATTACTGGATTCTACATCTGGTTTCTGTTGAATGAAACACTACGATGATCATAGATAAACTATGACAATGTCCTCAGTTTGGTTTGGGACCTGTATACCTATATATAATTTTTTTTAGTAAGGGTAGGTGCATATCTAATCTTTTATCCTTTCTTGCTCTTTTGAAATCATTATGTGAGTTACTATGTCAGAACATTAGCTTCTTCAACCAGGTTGTCTATTGCTCAAGGTGTGAGATTTGCCGATTTTTTGAATAATGCTGTTGGCTCATGCTGGTTGGCATTGTTTTTGTGCATGAAAGCTTGTTTTACATCTGTTACCAAAATATGAGCATTTCAAGGAAGCTATGATGATAAACTTGCTGAATGAAGCCATATTCTGATGTCTTTCTTGATGGACAACCTGATGTATAAGTAGTTGTTACTGGTTATATCAAAGCACACATCACAATAACTGTATGCCTGTCCTCTTTGTTAGTCACTGTTATCGACCAAATATCAAGCATCCTTATAAAATTGGTGGTTTTGTTTTCAGTCAATTGAGACATTCGAACTAAAGCTTCATTTTCAAGATTTCTTCATCTTGTTCTCAAATGCTTCAACTTAATTTTTTTTTTAAGTTGTTTTGGGTTCTTTAAGTTGTAAGAGGTGAATTTTTGTTAGGTGGTGTATACCTTGCGTGCATGCGCGTTGCGCCCTCTTTTGGGTGTTATAGGTGAATCACCTATCAACAATTATTTTTCTAGTTAAATTTTCATTTCATGTCTTTAATAATAGGTTATCCTTCTTTTGTACCAGGTCATAGCACATCTTTTAAAGCCGCGTGGTTGGAAGCCTCCTGTTCGTAGGCAATTTTTCTTGGATTGCAATGAGATAGCAGACCTTTGTGATAGTGTTGAAAGAATATTTTCAAGTGAACCAAGTGTGTTACAACTAAGGGCTCCTATCAAGATATTTGGTGATTTGCATGGGCAGTTTGGGGATCTAATGCGTCTTTTTGATGAATATGGTGCACCTTCAACGGCTGGTGATATTGCGTAAGCACTCCTGTAACTATGATCTTTCACATTATTGCTTACTGGTTCATCTGTTTTAGCATTCACAAGTTTTCTAAGTTGAACATTCTTGATTTGGTCAGACCAACGCAAGCCAATATGTTGTTCTTTGCAAATTGCTGTGTTGATCCAGTAGTGATTCTGTATTACTTAGCCGCTAGTGTGCTCATTAACATGTCCTAGAATTTTTCGTTTTGAACTTGTAAAGTTGAATTAGATAAAGGCATCGGGCTCATATGAGAGTTTCCCCACGGTAAGCAATAATGTGTTGCTAAATCTTGGAGGAACAAAGGACTGAGAAGAGGGAAGGGCTTATGGAAAATTCATCAAACCGACAAGCAGTTAAGTCTATAGAAATAGGCTAAGGGGGCTGTATACCATATCAAGCTTCCGCCTCCAAACATCCACCTGTTACTCACATGATAACTCGACATTCAATTTTTTGGTGTTTGATTGCCAGGCAGTTCCATATTACTAGCATAATCATTCAAGCTGGGTAAACATCTGATTAAAATTCCAATAAACTCCAGAAGAGTAAATTGGACTTGAGAAAAATAAATTTTAGATTCACAGAAATTGCTAGAAGATACTGATATTCATTAAATTAGGTAATACTGAAAATTTTCAAGGACTGAAGAAATATGTTTCTTCCACTATCTACAAGCAATACAATAAAATTTATAGAACTCAATTAAAAAGCTTCTAACCCGAATTTTTCACAATTCGAATTGTAAAAGGACAGAACTTGCCCCCTATTAGATTGTTGGAAGATCCTGATTTCCTGGAAAATATCTAGAATGCCAAAATCTATATTTGCATAAAAGAGCAGCCAACTACTTTTTGCTTCATGAAGAAGATTTCTGCATCTAGAGATGGCAGTCCTTGCGAACAAATGAAAATGCATGCAGCCAACATAGAGACATGTGAGGGTAGTGTTTTAAGCTTTTGCTTTTGCTTTTGATTTTCCTTTTGTATTCTTTTTTTTTCGGTTTTTGGGGGGTGGGGGTGTGTGTGTTGGGTTTGAGTAATGGTGTGAAGTGCTAGTGGCTATTGTTACGGCCTGATTTTGTTAGTGTTGGATATTAACAGCCATTTGAGTGACAGTACAGTGCCGATAGATACAATTGTGACATCTAAAGTGGTGACCGCACGGAGAAAGCCTTAAGCCCTTATGGATGGCATGGTGGTGTACCAGTTTACTGGGAAGGAGTAGGCGATCATGATGCTTTCGTAAAACAAGGCTATCATCACTTTCTAAGAAAAACTTATTTAATTTGGGATATGTCAGTGATTGGATAGTCAGCCAGAGTTAGGTGGTTTATGTATTCTATTAGTTTTTACAGCTTTATGCTCCTTCTATATGCGTTTTTAATCCACTACTGTCTTTGTGGTTTAAATGCTTGCATACTTGTATGTTATGTGTGAAATGGGAAAAAGTATACATGTTCTTTGAGATTCACATTCTTTGTTTATTATATATATGTTATGGTGCTAACTTTATTTCCCAAATATCAGATATATCGATTATCTCTTCTTAGGAGATTATGTTGATCGAGGCCAGCACAGCTTGGAGACTATAACTCTTCTGCTTGCTTTGAAGGTATTTCTGAGCTTCCTTGGTGTAAATCCCTTCCTTTATATATATATATATATATATATATATAATCTTTATGATACCGTTTTCACTCATGTCTATATCTTGGTAAGTTAATAGTTCTTTCTTTGTAACTGCTTCACTGTTCTAGGTTGAGTATCCCCATAATGTTCATTTAATTCGCGGGAACCATGAAGCTGCAGATATCAATGCCCTTTTTGGCTTTCGGATCGAGTGCATTGAGCGCATGGTACTAATAATAGACATAATGTCTTTTACTAATTCTCACCAATTAGTTCAGCCACTGACTAAATTAATCATCGTATAGGGGGAAAGAGATGGAATTTGGGTTTGGCATCGGATAAATCGGTTGTTCAATTGGCTTCCTTTGGCAGCACTAATTGAAAAGAAAATTATTTGTATGCATGGTGGTATTGGCCGCTCAATAAATCACGTGGAACAGATTGAGAGTCTTCAGCGTCCGATCAGCATGGAAGCAGGCTCGATTGTGCTTATGGATCTCTTATGGTGAGTGCATGTCATGTTTTTTTATGTCTATCTGATCTCCATTGACCTTTTTCTTTAAATTATCTTGTTCTTCCATAGGTCTGATCCAACAGAAAATGACAGTGTGGAAGGATTACGACCAAATGCTAGAGGCCCAGGGCTGGTGACTTTTGGGGTGAGTGCAGTCATGTTGCTTGTTTTTGATTCATTTCTTCAGTATAAAATGTTTTTGACTCCCAGTTAAAGAGCTCTTGAAATATTTTGAAAGAAATCTTTTTTTTTGTTAAACTTGCAAATGCTATTTGGCTGATATGTACATATGTATGTTCCAAATAGATTTTACTCTTGGCTTGATTTTGAGCAACTTTTTGCTGATGCATCCGGAGAAATGTGTTTAATATATTCAAGTTATTTGAAAGACAGCTAAGTACTAATTCTATATTGTGAACCTGATTGTGGGGAAATTAGTGATTGTTTCATACAACATAGTTATTAGATTTTTCAGTTGGTTGGTCTTTATTTAAAACGCTTAAAAGAACTTTTCTGAGTTTGCAATGACAGTAGTTATCATCTAAGGTATTTCAGGGTCTGTCTAGATTGGAGAACTAGTGATACTGATAAAATATTTGACTTCCACTACTGAGCACCCTTGTAGGGGTTTGATTTAGTGTTCTACATTGATGTTTTTGGCTTGTGTTTCCAGCCAATGGCTGCTGCAGATAATGTTGAATTGGCTACCTTAGGCGCCCTTATGTCTGCAGCTGCAAGTTGTGATTTGTTTTACCTAAAATCGAGTTGCAAACATCTGAACACATAAATATGTTAAGACTTTTTTAGCCCTTGGTAATGCTAGCTGTTGAGGCAAATACTTTTTAGCTTGTGCATCTCTCAAATAATTGAGAGAATGGAACTTTGGTAGTAAACTCTAAAATCTTATTATTGCTTAACATTATGTGAAAATTCAAATTGAATTGATGGGTTTGAATAAAATAAAATGATTAAGCACATTGCTTCAAAGTAGTAAAGCATTTGTACTGTGAAAATATGGAATTGATGTTCAATGTTAAAAACATGCCAATTATGTACAAAGAAAAAGAAGAAATGATCAGTTCTTACCGTCTAATGTTACTAAATGATGCAGGTAAAGATTTAAGGCTCTTGAAAGGCTAAAAGATTGGTGACCTGTCTTTGTGTCATTAGTTGGCATTTTAAAGTCACAAGGAACAGCTAATGGAATTATTATGACTTTATAAGCTGTTCTAATTGAGTGTGAGATTTAGTGTGAATTGTGTGTAGATCATTTACTAAGCTGTAGGTGTTGGGTGATCTTCCTTCTGATGGTTGTGATAAGTGATTTGGTGTCTGAGATTGCTGCAACTGCTTTCTTATCATGTGTTTCAATTTGCTGGTGCCTCATGAAAGGGCTTACCTACAACCATATGTTACCGAAAAAAGATTGAGACTGGTGTCTTATATATCTGTGTATGACTATTGATAAACGTTGGATAGTGAAAATGCATCTGCTCTTGCTGAAGGATTTTGGACCTGATTTGGCTAGTTGAGATGTTGATTTCTTCGGCAGAGAATATATATACAAATTTGGAACTTTGCTGGTCATGGTTTGCCTTTCCCATACTGAGATTTATATTAGCAGAACATGTAAACATCTTTCATGTTTTGGTGGGCTAGGTCATCAAGAAACTGTTGAATAGAAATAGTTGCGATTCTTACTGTTATTGGTGTGATGTTCTAGTCATATTTCAAGACCCAATATGGTAAACTGTCGCTGCTAATTGCTGGAACTTTCCTGTTCCTTTTTTCCATTGCTTATTGCAGAACAAACAAAATAAGGTTCTATAGTTGGACCAGTTTCTATGGATTCCTTTTCCTAAACTCAATCCTAATTCCAGAAGAATTAATATGTTGATAACAACTTGAATTGTTTTCATTCTTGACTGGGTCTATGCAGGCAATTCCAAAGGTGTATAATTTGATGGCTGTATCGGATGAGAGTCAACTTTTAACTCAAACAATATTTTTGTTTCTGTTCATTCAGTTTTCTTTAGATTGCTCCTGTGTTCAGTATGCAACAATTGCTGGACTTGCATTGTTTCTTAGATATTGTTTGAACGATTTATCAATTTAGAAATTGAATTGAGCTAAGTTATCATGTCCATGTTATATATATTTGTTATTCAAATACCAGCATTGATTCTTCATATGCTATTGTCTTTGGTAAGGCACTTCCGTGGTGGTTGCAATTTTTGTTTATGCTGATCATTAAGGTTTCACTGTTGCAGCCGGATAGAGTAATGGAATTCTGCAACAACAATGATCTGCAGTTAATTGTGCGTGCCCATGAATGTGTGATGGATGGCTTTGAACGGTTTGCCCAGGGACACCTAATCACACTTTTCTCAGCCACCAATTACTGTGGTAAGTTTTGGCATTGATTACTTTGTTCAAAGCTTGACATGGACTTAGAATTTTGTGTTTTTCCCAGGTACTGCCAATAATGCTGGGGCAATTTTAGTGTTGGGAAGAGATCTTGTGGTGGTTCCAAAACTAATTCATCCTTTACCACCTGCGATCTCCTCACCTGAAACTTCACCTGAACGCCACATTGAAGATACATGGATGCAGGTGGTGTTGCAGTCTATGAAATACTTTATTATTGAACATTTCTTTTCTAATCTTTAGTTGTAATTTGTGTGTGATTTTTTTTGGTATTTTATGAGAGCAGGAGTTGAATGCTAACCGACCTCCTACACCAACAAGAGGTCGTCCTCAAGTGGCAAATGATCGGGGATCCCTTGCATGGATATAGTGGATGCTTATCATTATTTCCCAAGTACTCATTCTGGGTTCATGTTACCAACTTGGGTTCTGGTGTCTGTATAGAGCATGATGCCATATCCAGGAACTCCGAATTTGTGATCGTGTTCCTGATAAAAAGTTTGAGGGCATTCTCAGTTTTTTCAAATCCAAGCACAGTTGGTAGGGCAGGTGACGAAGATACAAGTTCGAGAACCAGCTTGTAGGCGGCAGTTAGGTTGACGTTGTGCTCAAAGATAGTGCAGGAGCACCCGCCTTTGTAAATTGAGCCACGAGCGGGTAGAAGTCAAGTTGTTTATTTCAATGGGTTGATAGTGCTGGTATTTTTCACTTTAGTTTAATATTTTTTTTTACCATTCCTCACTTTAGGCCTAATATGTTATATTTTATATTATTTTTTCTTACACTTTTTGAGGGGGGCGTGAGGTTATTGTATGTGATGGTGAGATCTATAATATTTCAAAGCTTTGTGGGCGTCCATGTATCATAGGGGTGTTGTCCTGTGTAATTCTCATTTCTGCCTTTTTTTTTTTGTACGATGTAATTTGTGTGAAGATAAGAAACTTTTTGAGCCACAAGATTTGGGAATTTTTTGCCAGAATAGCAAAATTTGGGCATGCGTTGCTTGATTTGAGAAATATTACTTTTCTATTATTTGTTCTCCTGTTCATCTTCGCCTGAGAAGCTACATCATAATGAAGTAGCTTTTCCTTTCCTCACCACACCACCTTAAAATCCAGAAACTGCTGTCATCCATTTATTGGTAGAATTGATTATGTAAGTCAATTGCCTGAAAGACACTAGAAGTTGGTTATTATCAAACTCACGACCAAAAGGTTAAATCATTCTAACATTAAAAAAAAGAAAGAAAAAAGAATGGAATTGAACTCTTAAATAAATTCTAATAGAAATTTTCAATTACTAATGGATTGCAGTAGAAAGTTTCAACCACGAAAAGGTTCTTTTCAATTCAGATAAGTAGGACAAGTAATACATCAATTGCCCTATAAGCCAAATTTAGAATACGCCAATAATACCTCTAAACCTTCAATATAAACCGACTCTTCAAGGATTCAAAAACTGACATTCTAAAGCATATTAATATAGTTGTATTCTACAATCTCGTTTTTAACTGTTGGACCCAATTAAGGTCTCGAAACCCTTCACATGCTAAATAAGGCACAACAAAATGCACCATGTCTTATAAAAATGTAATAGTGTCTTAGCTGGCAAGACATGCACAGACGCTGTGTTAATCTCTCCATCAAAGCGTGGTTATCGTTTCCACTCACCTCAAGACCCATGTTACCAATTAACCTCGCTTTACAGGCCTCTGAACATAAGATTTGTTGGGATCTTCTGTCTTGAGCTTTGGTGGTCGAATTTCTCCCTTTTTACCCTGCACAAATTGTTTCAAGAACTAAGGTTCTATTTTATCTTATTTTTCCTTCCTAAAAAAGAAGGCGACTAACGATTTAGAAAATCCATAATGTTCGTTCAAGTATCAATTATGCGAATTCTTTCTCTAGTGACTAACAGCATATATATATATATATATATATATATCAGTATAGAGCATCACCTTTTTCCCTGTCTTCATAAAATCTCTCCAGCTTGAAACCTGATGATCAAGTGGAAATATCAAATAGATTGACAGATGATAATACTAATAAAATGAGATGTTAAATATAAAGAAAAGAGAAAAAAAATAGACATTAAGCTCTATAATTGGGCAGAAAGAACTTTTTTGGAACAGGGCAATACAGCAGGGGGGAAGATCTTACAAGAGTTGCATCATTGAACAATTACATCAGTCAAACAAGAGTAGGTACTCATCTAATTACTAACTGCTTTAACTAAGCTGAGCAGAACAAAACCAGAAAAGAACCTTGCCATTTATTGTGGAAACTGATCAAGAAACAGAGAAGAAATTTTCAACATGACAGAGCTCCTAACTCCCAAGGCATTATATCTAGGTCCAGAACTTAAAGCTTGAAGCCTTTTGTACTTAGCACTTCTTCTTTAGAATATAACATTTCATGTCATGCAGAGAAAACAAATTCAGTTGGATGCTCCATATCAATCAGCTATTAACTAGCACCACCCAACAATATTCATGTTAAGTAAAGATTTAAGTTGTGAGGATCCATGGACTGAGATTAAATTGTGACAGGTAACAAACCCTCTGTTCTCTTGTTCCTTCCCACTGCTCCTCGTGCTCACGCTTTCTCTTCCACATCTCCTTCTGTTCTTCTTCATCCTTCTGCAATCTACCTTCCTCTTCTGATATCTAAAATGCAACAAAAAGACAAGAGGGCACCATAAGCGTGGAAATTTTAACTAGAACACCAGGCAAACAAGGAACATGATTAAGTTTCCAACATACCCTCATCTGCATTTTCCTCCTTCGCCATTCTTGTTCAGTTAATATTTCTCGAACCTTCAATTTCAGTTGCCGCTGGAACTCCTCAGACTGTTCATATTGTTTTTCATATTTTCCCTGATTCACATCCAACAGGCCTAGAAATCAGCTAGTTTCTTGATTTGATGAGGGTAAAATTGAAACAATATTGAGAGTTCATGTGACACATTGAAAAGAATTTAAAAGAAATGTATATAATTGAAAGGAAAAAAGGTAAAAGTTCAGAATTTTTTTGTAATTAACCCTTATATAAAGACTCTCAAGTTCCAAAAACATTAATATAAAGAAATTATAAATTCTATACAACTCTAACTCTAATGGACAATAAAGTTGAAGAATAATTTAATAACGGTGGAAACTGAATTCAAGGGAGAAAAAAGGAAACTAAACAAAACAGTGAAATCACACTGACACTCAAAGCAATCTTACGTCATTAATGCATGAAATGGTACTGGTTGAAATGAACACAAATACAAAATGCATCAAGGAGACACACCTCATCGACCAACGATTTTATTTTACTGGCAGTATCTTTCTTCAACTGCTTCCTCCTCTTTGACAGAAGTTCTTCTGCAGTTTATATTGTATTAACCATAAGCTCTTATCTTAGCTGACAAAGTCTATTTGATAAAATAAAACATATGAACAACTGAAACTCGAAATGCAGTGAGGGGAGTTAGATGTGTGTATATGTTTTACATTATATCAAAATTTTCCATGTGAATAAAAGGCTAAATGACCAAAAAAGTCACATCCTCTTTGCACATTATCAAATTTAGCCAATCTCCTTAATTTATCAATTGTATTTCAAACATTTTCCATTGGATTCAATTTTAGCAATTAATTTCAAATGTTACCCACCTTTCGTCTCTATGCTTCCAGATCAAATAATCCACAAATTATTTACAAAAATATAGTCAGGCAAAAATAGGAAAAAGAAAAGAAATTAAATAACTTGGAACTGACCTTTTGCTGCAGTAATTTGACTAAGAAGATAATCTCTTTCTTGCTGATCGAGTAAAAGTTGTTGGGCCTTTGCCAATGCTGCTCACAAGTCAACAATCGAATGTTGGTGAAACACTCAATTTACTTCTACAGTGGATATATTAGAGACAAAGTTACAAAGCCTATACCCTAATGTATACTTATGCATCCATGGTTAGGACAAAATTAAGGGGTTGAGAAGCTCTATAGAATACTTTCAATCTGAGGTTTCAATAGCAAAAAACACACAGTTCAAGGGCTTTCTAATGGTTCTGATGCAAAGATTTATATGATGTTTGTTTCCAAATTACGGAGTCAATCATCAGAAAGAGATAACAAGTCCCTAATCCTAGAACAAAATCTTAACAAATTGGTCATTCAGTGCTCAAAATTAATTGCCTGAATCTTTTTCTAACAGCAAAAAACAACGGAACAATATGGAAAACAAATGAAAACCAATTAACAAAAACCCTAAAGATAATCCACAAAAATAAACAAAAGAGAAGAGAAGCACCAAGTAACAAATGTCTTCTATCTAACCTGAAGCCTTGACACATATAATCTATGTGAATCATAACAAGAGCTATTAATTACTGTTTCAATTATATCATGTCCCCCACGCAGACCATCACATGGGTCAATGTTTATTTCCCCTGAGATCTTCCTTACACTTTAGTCCCCTCCCCTAAAATGACACCTAACGCCTTGCCTGAAAGGTGACTTACCAGCAAAGGCCTCTTTTGCTTGTGGATGCTTGCACTTGTCAGGGTGAACCAGCAAAGATAACTACATGCGGCAAAGGACATGTGAATAGGTAGCAAACAATAAGAAGGTAACCACAGACCATCAATATAATTGATTCAATCCCATTTGCAGAGAAAAGTACCTTACGATACTGCTTCTTCACGTCCTCTGGAGAGGAATCAAATGGAAGATTTAGATACTCAAATGGATTTAACTTGAAGCATGAAAGGATCCTAGAGTTTTTAAAATAATTCCATAAGGCCAAAAGATTTAATTAGAAGAGAATAAAATAAAATTAATGAATCACAACAAAAAATCAAGCATCTAAAATGTTATGAGAAATTCAAAAAAATTGCTAACAAAAAAAAGGAATGTTACTATTGGGTCTACACCTACAGAATGAAAATTGTTTGAAATTGAATAGGATAAAGGATAAACCATTTTTGGTTCCCGAAAATGAAAGGAAAATGCCAAGTCCACTAGAATAATGAACAAATAATTTTTATCCAAAAAAAAAAAGAGCATGACAGCTTGTCATTTTTTTTTTAATTCAAAATCATTTATCTTTTTAGTTATAAATTAGTTTGCATCATTAAACTTGATTTGCTGGAAAACTAAGTTCATTGAAAGAAAGGCTTTCTGGAGTAATTTTCTTCCTCCCACTTTGCTTACCTCTCATATTCAGTTTCGTAACATTCTAGTGAAGCCTTATACTTATGCATCCATGGTTACATTCATGGTTCAAATTTCCATTCCATTTCTCCTAGAATAAAAATCAAAATGCAATGATGACTACGACTATGAAAACTGCCCATAGAAACTCTCTTCCCCCATTAACATACAATTTTACTTTCTTATTTAAGTACTATAATCAGAATCAGTCAGCCAATATTCAGTTGAGGAAGAAACCGCTGGCATCAAATATCCAATTCATGCCTTGTGGGTGAATGTCATTCTCATGCATGCAGGAAAAATCAATGTCATACTCATGCACGCAGGAAAAATCAATGTCGTACTCATGCAGGCAGGAAAAAACCCCATTTCTAAGATGTTCCTGAACACGTAATATAAGCATATAACAAATACCATATCTCAAAACAATTATTTCATCAGTCAAAACAAAGATGATTCCCAATAAAACTAGAATACATGTAGAATTCAAATCGAATTCTAGTAATCGAATGAAAAAAAAAACGTTTAAGGGAAACCCTAATTACAAAAGAATATTAATGGATACTCGATAACAGATTAACCAGATACAAAAAATTATATGAAATTCGAACAAATAGAGAGAAAGATAGAGACCTGAGGACTTCGTTATCTCTCTCGACTTCGCTAACTTCCGCGAAGAAGCTCTTCAGAAGCAAATCGTCGTCTGTGGCTGTGGCTGTGGCGGAGCTCTTGTCTCCCATCGCTCCCTCTTTGCTCCTTCTACGTTATCACTGTCTTCCTCTTTTGGTTACACCGGGGATTCTCCGAAGAGTTGCAGACACAACTCGGCCTGCCAAAAGAAAAATTTTCAGGAAAGAAGGGCACAACGCAAAACAGAACCCGGGTGATAAACTGAGTCGACTCACCCAACTCAATGCTAATATTTTCCTTTTTCCCGTTTTAGAGCAATGACCGAGCAAGGCCCTGTACTCTACAGTTCCTCGTTAGAACAAAAGGTTAGGCCCAATAGGTCTCTAATTTTTAATTAAAATTACTTGGAAAAAATTGTATAAATAAATTATTAATCTTGTAAAAAAAAACTATTAATGTTGACTTTCATATTTTGTAATTTAGAGATTTAATTACTAAATAAATACATTATTATAAAATTTAAATATATTAATCAACATTTTTGAATAAGAGCAAACAAAATTTTGATCTTGTTGAACTACTTGTCATTTTATCATTTTTCTTATTAAGTAAGAGACTAGATAATTATTCAATAATAAATTTGAGGATCTAAATAGTAATAATATATACTATTAAAGATGAATGATTAAATAATTAAATACTATAAGGCACATTTTTGGATAAAAAAAATAATTTAACGAAGGAATGAAATAATAATAATAATAATTTTAATCGAACTTTAGGAATTTAATAATAATTTACGTTAAAACAAAATGTAGTCATTGACGGGAGCCATATGATATGGCTAGCAAAACAAAGCAAGTGATGTCTGGCCCAAGTGTACCAATGGGGATGTACGAATGGTTGGTGGCATAGCCCGCCGGGTGGACAGAATCTGACATCATCGCCTCCATGCTTGGCCACGTACCCGACCACTTTCCCTAAAAATATATAGCTAGAGCCTCTCCTCGCTTATTGTCCAATCAATTATCAAATTTTAAGATTTTCAGCACACTTGCAATCTTATGGCCATTAAGAATTCTTTTACCAGATTTGACAAACACATCTTGTCTAGATCATTAGAACAGTAATTAGCTTCTAATTACAGTTTTATTGCTTATAGAGACTATATATTGGAATCTCTTCAAGATTACGCATATTTTGTCATTTGCTTTGTGTTTTCTTCTTTTCTATTTTATAAATACTTTGGTTATATATTTTGTTAATTATGAAAATAAATAATATTTTTAAAATATGTCTAGGGACTTGAAGAAAATTTAAAAAACAAAACCTTTTATTCAAAATTTCCTTCTATTTTCGAGATTGAAATCAAGTAAGGCCTATAAAATTGGGCTCAAGCCCACAAAATACTGACGAGCTAAATCCAAAATTTGCATTCTTAACATTACTATGACCAAAATAATGAAGTAAATGTGAGTGGTGTTACAATTTCCGGCTTCATGGACAATTTTGAATTTCCAAACAGAGGTTTGATGATCGCAGAACAGACTGGAGGACAAAAAGTAAGAAGTAATGGATTTCTGGTTATTCCCAGAAATTCTGAGACAGGATCTTCGTATGTTGTATTTGTAATATGTAATTTCACTCCCATAAAAAGATGAGCTAACACGTGTAACAAAATACCACACGTACAGAGACAGACACACAAAACTAGGAATATACAGAGATTCTGCTAGGCTGGCCACCAATACCTAGTGGGTGGGTGGTGATTAGACAAGGCAAACCCACACCCACCGCTGGTCTCAGCATCATGAATTCATTGTTGGTGGCCTAAAACCTCTTATTACATGCATACATATGGCTGCTGGCTCTGGACCGCGACAATTGCAAAGGTCTCTGCTTGGAGCTTTACTTTCTTCGTGGTTTTTATATTTATACATTAAGCAAGTACATTTTTATAAAATATTATCTTAATATTTAAAATTAATTCAAACGTTATATTTTTAAATATTTTAAAAAATAACATTTAACGTTTTGACTATTATCCGACGTAACGTAATTAGATTTGTTGCTTCCTGCTATCAATGAAATGATTTCCTCTAAATACACATGTATACATATGATTGATTCTAATTCTCTAGTTTCCAAGCTATGATGTGCATCCATATATGTAGTTTTGCGTTTGTACGTTTATTCACTTTCGTTACCGTGGGCAATATAGCTTCTAAGCAACTTCGTTGCCCTCCATCCAATACCTCTGGATTGAATTTACCGCAAGGTTTTCTCTATATAAGTGCCATGTTGCAAGTCCTGATTGGGAAAATTGGCTCCCAATATTATTGCATGGAGTGGAAAGGAAGGAGGGAATTCGTCCCAACATATTCCGGCATTTTTCCCACTCTTTTTTTTTCCTTTTCTCTCTTTCTTTCTTTCTGTGCCACCAAATGGATCATCTAATCACTGTAATAATGAGAGAAGGTCTTCTTGCGACAGAGAATACTAATAAAGATTGCTTTTTTATAGAAAGGTCCATTCTACAAACCTTTATAACAGCAACACTTGTTGGAAGAGAATAATGTCTCCTTTTTCACTTTTATTTTATTTATTAATATTTTTTATGACGTGCATTGCACCTTTACAATGCCTGTTATATTTTTATTTTTTATCTCTATAATATTAAAATATAATTTTTTATTCAAAAATTAAAATAAATACAATTGATTAATTTGTATTAGATTTTGCCGTATAAATTATTTGTAATACTATTTCTTATGTACCTGATTCTATTTTTATATAATAAAGCGGTTTTAAAATAAATTTCAATTCAATCTCTGTACCTAATCCTTCAGTCTTTAATTTATAAATGCAGATTCTTAAAACCTTAATAGATGCTAAAAAAAAAATCAAATTATCTCTCAATCCTTAATCCTTACCTCACTCTCAAATCAATATATATACAGGTATAATAAAAAATAATAATAAATTATATTTTACTGGTAGGTAAAAGAAAAGAAATAAGAAGATAATCTAAGTTAACAATGGTAATTATTTTAGCTATAGTAATAGTATTACTTACCCAGTACATCAGAGAAATGAATATATAAACATACACGTAAACTCTTAAAACCTTAAAAATGATTTAAAACAAAAATATATAGTTTAGTTTTTTTTTCAATTTTATAAATATTATTTTCTTTTAAATCAAACATATTTAGAATATAAAAAAATATTAAGAAAATTAAAAATGTTTCATCAAGAGGTCATCTATTTATTGTAAGAAGGATATAAATCTCTTACTAAATTAAAGTGATAGTGATTATAAATTAATTTAATAATGAAAAAATAAAAAAATAAAATTTTTTATTAAGAATAAAACTCTTTTAAGAACTCAACATATAACAAGAAATAGATGATATTAAAAAATTACCAATTTTGAATTTTAAAAATAACCTTAGAAAATGCTATAATTCAATTAAATTTGATTTTGTTGGACAAAATTATGCTAGGATCTAATATTTGACGGTTCATGAGTTTATTCAAGTATTTTGTTTTTCTCCAAAATTTAAAATAAATAAATAAGTTAATTAGATAATAAAAAAATATTATATAAAAGAAATGTTATATCCTCTTTAAATAAAGCCACAATTTTTCCTATAAGCATAAAAAAATATTTTTTTCTTTTTTTATTTAAAAAATAATTTTTAAAAATTATATAAATCAAATAATAAAATGTAATTTTTTTTAATTTCATGACTTAAACCCACCAAAAAACAGTGTTGAATCACTCATCCACACAGTTGTTAGTATAAAATATAATTTTAAATTGCATAGCATTAAGACTATTTAAGGATATTGTAAGAAAGTGCGGTCACAAAGTAGAGGTTTTGCTTATGCTTATGTCATGTAAAGCCAAAGATTTAGGATAAATATGAATTTAAGCATCGAGGGTGTTTAGGTGAATATATTATACATATTGATTGGACACATTAGCTTTTACGGTTTGAAATTTTGCATTTTTGTTAAGCTATGATTGGTCACAAAAAAAAAAAGTTCTTTGGCCAACTGATTTTAATATAAAAATATAAATAAATTTAGTATGAACATAACGAGAAAATAAAAAAGGCAAAATTAACTCTATTTTTATGACTAAATTTGAGCCGAATAATAGAGTACTTATATTTAATACATAAAAAAACTCCATTTGATGGGTGTGAAACCAAATTGAACAGGTCAAATTTGAAATTATGGATTTGATATTTTTGTAATTGAATATGTGTATTTATACGTATATGACTTCAACCTTCACTTTGGTATCCGTGCATGAGTATTTTAGTTCATTTGTCCACTTGAAGGCTTTTCTTTTCCAAAGAGTATTTTCTCTAGTTGAGAGCATAAAAATAATAATAACATTAACATTTTTATGGTTTCACACATCACTTCAAAGCTACAAAGCTTTACGAACATGACATATGCAATTTCCACTAACATCTTTATTTTTTTTTCCTTTGGGCATAAACACATCTGAATGCAATTCAATCAATAATTAATATTTTATTTTTTACAGATAAATAATTTTATTATTATGTTCTTCTGAAAAATTTAAGCGTTCCATGCATTTAATATCCTTTTACATTAATCCTGTTCCTCAATTAATTTTATGTTATAGTTTTCCATGCTTCAAGCATTTGATATAACAAATAATTATGTTTAAAAAAACCCCACAAATAATTATGTTATAAGCACTTTGTTTAACATAAAACATTATTATTACTTCATTTCCGATTTCTACAAAAGAAAATCTTACATTCATAATTGCGCTTCCTTTAAGGATCGTCGTGTTTGATAATAACCTTTTAAATAGTTTTTATTTTTTATAATTTTTGATAATATATTATTTAAATTAATTTTTAAAAATTAAAATAATATTTTATAAAAAATTATTCATTATTCAAATAGATAATAATTCTCAAACCCGCAAATACGAGCCCAACATATCTCCATGGCCACATTTGAAACTTTAGTGGGAATCACATACACCGAACCATATGCTTCTGCTTTCCATAACGCCTGGTCTCCCTTTTAATGACAATTTTTTATTGAGAAAAGCAAGGCAATGGTCTCGTTTGGGAAATTTTTCATGCTCCTTGTTACGTGGCTCATCCCTATTTGCTAATTTTGAATCAACCTTTCTGAGATGCCACTTTACATCAGGGAATTTTCTTAAGGCAGAGCCTTTTTTTATAATTTTTTATTTGCATGTTTTGTTTCGTGTCACTAGGAAAATTTCTCAAGGCAGGGGAAGTGGATTCATGTATGTATGTTTTTCTTTTTTGAGAATTTGGCACTTCTTTAGTTTTTTTCTTCTAAGAACAATTTTCTACTTGAAAATAAAAAATTGTTAGCATTAGTAGTAATTTTCCGACGGTTCTATTTCCTACAGAATATTTAGAACTGTTTACTTGTAGAAAACTGAAATAGTGTTCTAAAAGAGTTTTCTAAGAAAATTGAAAAATTAAATTTTGTTTTTTTAAAAAGGGACTATTCGGTAAAATTAGCTATTTTGATAGTTTGATCGATAGCGTTTAGCTGTTTGAGTAGCTAATAACGTTTAAAACATTAAAAGCTAAATGTTATAGGAATTAACATTTTATAAACGTTATCTTAACCTTTAAAAACTAGTTCAAATGTTAAGTTATGAAGGGCTTGTTCAGCAAGATTAGTTATTTTAGTAGCTGTTAACTGTTTTAATAGTTGTTAACTGTTTAGAGCAAAAGTGTTCGGTAAAAGTAGTTCTTTGATTAGCTATTGGATTTAAAATGACAAAAAAATATTTGAATATTGAGTTAGAATTTTAACTTATGATTATAGTAAAGAATTTTACCTTATAACTATAATAGTGAACTCATTGTATAAAAAAGAATGTCAATTTATAGTGTGTAGCCAATTGTATAAATCGAAATCATTGTCATTTCTAAAATGATAATACAATTTCCTCATGTATTCTTCTATTAATTCATTATTAAATTATTTTGTCACAAGTATAATTGTCAAAAATATTTTAATCAAAAAGTAGAAACGTTAAACGTTAGATGTGTCCAATAATAGCTATTTTTTATTATTTTACTAAACGATATAATTTACAAAAACAGTGTTTTGACGCAGTCAAAATTCTAAACTCTCCCCCGTATGTTGTTGCCAAACAGAAATAAAATGTTGCAAAAATAACACTGACAAAATGCTAAAAGCTATTGCCGAACACAATCAAAAAATGAAAAAACTGGAGTTTTCTCGTTTCTTGTTTGGTTGAGTTTAGTCTTAGGTTTGTTATAATTTCTTTCATTGTGACATTATATATGATCCTGCATTAGTAGCGTAATTGATGAAATCATAAAGACTAAATAGTAATTATTTGATTTATTAATCAATCGTGAACACAAAATATTTGACAGTGAAATTAGTACGTACTTGTGGTTAGCTATTTCTTTAGAGGAAAACTATTATGAAGCTTTAAGATTAAGAAAATGTAAAAGAGGTGAAATCGAGGCATCAAGAAGTTGGATGGAATAGCTTCATTTGTTCTCAAATCAGAATTTGCAAAAATCTATATATATTTCAATCCGAGTGGAATATGCTAATGACCTATAATTACTATTTAAAAATGATTAATTAATTATTTTCAGTGTGATTAAATACCTTAATTTCAAATTTTTGGATCCCAAGAGAATACAAAATGTAATTAATGAAGTCGTCCAAAACCCATTTCCACTCCCAAGACACTTTGTTTGGACGTCGACATAAATTTTTTTAAGCACCCTCTAAACTAATTAATGGTAATTAGTAATTAGAGAACATTTCATTAAAGTAGGCAAAATTCTAAAGCAATGCAATTATAGAATTCATCAAAACTCCACCGCCTGTTAGCTAATCTAATTCCGAAATTTAGGTCAAACAGTATCGACTATATTATTAATTTGCTGTTTATAGTAATCAATTGGAAAATCTTTTTTAGTCAACATTTTGCTAACACAAAGCAATTTGTTATCGCTAATTCCTAATTTATAATCTTAAGAAAAAATTAAGTCATTTTTAAAAAATATGAATTTTTATTTCTAAAAAAGGAAAATATTTTCCGGTTATTGATGAACTTAGTGTAATTTTATAAACATGCATTTGCTAATTTACTGGTTACATATAGTCATCACCACCGGTCACTATTTTCGCATTCTCCAAGAAGCCCACGCTACTAGATTGAGCATATTTAACTATTAAATAGTTTTTATTTGAATTTAATAAAAGAATATTTTCACTTGATTTTATATATAATCTCGTATCATGTTAATTACCGTTTTGCCTCAATCAAAATCAAACATTAGAATAACCGCCGACAACAATAAAACCCAATTGATCTCCAGCTTAAGTCTATAATGATCCATCCTAATCCAATGCCTTTATACCTATTGAAGGGTGGCATAGATCTTGGGATGACGAGACGATATTAATTAAAAAATTAATTATTGGGATTAAGTAAAACAAAGTCTGTCAACCACGACATTCCTTCACATACTCATTGGCTATCGACCACGACACTGTTCTGCATGCAAGGACGAATCTCTCTTCGGTTGCTGATCTATTATGTCCATAATAATAATATTAATTAATTTTATAATAATCATGATAATGAGCCTTTCAAAGCGAAATTCTGATTCGAACCCATCATTTTTATAGTTCAGCAGCGAGTCAACTCCGAATCGATCCATCCAGTTGTTGTACGCTAAATTTTCGTACAATTAAACAATTATGGGGCCAAAAAAAAAACCCTTTTGTTATTTATTTGTTTAATCAGAGAGGACTATGGCTGAAATATACTAACTAGACTTAGAATTACTTCAATAGGCATGAAGGAAAGTTGTGCCTTTTTCTTTTTTTATCGATTAGTGGAGATGGTTGATTAAACAACAAAAGAAAAGAAAAAAAAAATCAAATTTAAATATATTAATAAGTGGATTTGGAATAAGTTTGAATGCTATTTTACTGCTCACGATCAATTTAATTGGGTCAAATTTAGATTTAAAAGGAGCATAGAAATTATTTAAATTTTTTTATTACACCTTTAACAAATATGTGGTTAGTTTAAGATATTAAAAACAAAAGGTAATGCAATAAGTAAAAGGATTTGAATAAAACCCAAAGCACTATGTTTAGTAAGTTGCAAGAGAACGTAATAGAATTAATTAAAAGTATTCATAGTATAAAATAAAATAATCATTGACCGACGCGAAATAAATTTTTATAAAATAATTAATTAAGTTTCTTAATTCTCAAATTAACGCAATTAATTACTGTACTTTCATTGCCAAAGGCTAGCTTCTATTTCGATATCAACACGAGTTTATGAATTTAGAAGGCTTTTCCTTGGGTTGTGGCAAATTTTGGTTTTACATAGATTAATTAGGAATTCTGTCAAATAATAATAATAATTGTACATATATAGACTTATCAACATCATCGCCTTTTAGTATGAATGAAGGCAGGTATTGGCGTGGCAGCTTCTCTACATACGTATGAACCTCGCAGTGATTAGTTTTATTTATTTATAAGGTGAGAAAGGGAAATATTTTGGATAAGACAATCCATCTTTAGAGGCCCTCGCAATCTAAAACGTTACGCCTTATTTTGGTTCTACAAACATTGTTCCTTTTTAATAATAATTATTAATAATCCTCAGAGAGATTTATTTTCGTTTCATACAAAATATTCTTAATCGTTAGCTGCTATTTCTTTTTATATCCCGGTTCTATTTATTTTCAAAAAATAATTTATCTCGAATTTTTATATATATAATAATTTATCATTGTCCATCATCATCAGTGACACAATTACTCCAATTTTCATTTTTATGCTTTTTTTCAAATTTTTAAAATTACGAAATTTTTTTTATTATTTTTAATGTTCTTTAGCTAATTTTTAATATTGTAACCAAATAACGGAAAGTTAATTTAATTAGACTAGTGTTACATTTAAATTATACAAATATTATTATAATTTAAACTCTAATCTCCCAGAATTTTAATATTATTATTGGTTACCTTAAATAAATAGTTAGAATTAAATTCAACATAATAAGAATTCAGTTATTGCACATGAATATTTGAAAATCGGAATGAATATATGTGAAGAGCACAGAATTTATTATGACCTACCTCGCATATATTAATCTTAATTTATACCACAGAAATAAATAAATAAATAAATAAAATGATAATGGTCGGATTCTTTTAGCTAGGGTTGTTTGTGTGATCATGGTTTTTAGCCGCCCAATCATATTGTTCTCTGAAAGTGATTCTTTTGCTTCCTTCTTAAGCCATTTTCACTCACAGTCGCTCTCATCGTCGGCCTTACCTAATTGGTTATATACTTATTTTTCTTTTAGCTTTGCTTTTTTGCTCTTTGAGGCTATGGTGGAAGTTTATTTATCTCGTTTTGCTATTTTATTTTCATATTGTAAATAAACTTTAATTATCTAAATTCATTTTCATCGATAAACTCATATGCCGTATAAGTGTTTAGTAAAAATTATTATTGTGATCGAAATGAATAAAAAAACCGACGTCAACTAGTTTAAATTTAAATATAAATAGAGAAAGAAAAACGAGAGCTCACTGGAACCGAAATGAGCACTCCCTCCTAATGCCGCAACTGCCTCACTCTGTATTCCTTCTTTCTTTTATGTAAACCACTTTTCTGATAAGGAAAAAAACCAATAAAAAGCACTTTTCATGGTGGCGTAAGTGGGTCCTATTGAACACGGTTCCAAAGCCTTTTGCTCCTACAAATACCTTCATCCCCTCGCTCCTTTTCTTGCCATGAGCCATACCCACACCTACTATTCTTCTCTTCTTCATTTCATCAAACACCTAACTCTGATCTCTCCTTGTGCAACTCGCATCCAGTAGTGGTCTCTAAGCAGACCTCTGTTGGTTGCAGTGTTGCCTTCTTTTCATTTCTTTTCCTTTTAATTACTAATTTTTACGTATTTGGTGTTTCCTTAGTTTAATAGCTTATATATCTCTCTTCTGGAAGAGATGTCATCTCTTAACAACGGCTTTCACTTGTCTTCTTCTTTCAAAGAAGCGGTTATGGTGAGCAAACAACAGGGGATAGTTTCCATTCTTGGTTCTGATTCTGAATTAAAAAACAATAAACCTTTAAGAAGAACGCTTTCAGCTGACATGTCCTCAAAAAAATGGCTTTCTCAAAATGGATTCTCATCTCGCCTTAAGAAAATTGCTTCATCCAAAGAATTCTCAGTTTCAATCATAACAGATTCTTCTTCTGAAGGAGATGAAGACGAGTATGAGAAAGAGACCGTAATTTGGAGTTCAATCCAACAAGAGAAACAAAAGAAAGATTCATCGCCACGTGGGCAATTTGATATATGGAGCTCTATCATAACACAAAAAGCACAAGAAGCCAAAAATCTTCTTCCTCCTCCTTATGTTCACCCTCTTGTTAAAAGATCAGCAAGTTCGCTAAGCGAAAAGAGCCTTGAGATTTGCACTGAGAGTCTCGGATCCGAGACTGGTTCTGATGGGTTCTCTTCATATCCACCATCAGAGACTGGTGATGCAGAGGAAGACAAAGAAGAAGAACAACAAGAAGAGGAAGGAGAAGAAGAGGAAGAAGAAGAAAGAGTTTCAAAAAATTATGATATGGAAGATTGGCAAGTAACCAAGTGTAATATAACCGCAGCTGGTAAGAAATTGCCACCCAGAGCATTTCCTCCTCCAATTCCTTCATTATCTAGTCGCGATGGAGCTTCTCTGCGAATGAGGCCTCGCCGAGATAATGGTAGGTTTGTTCTTGAAGCTATTTCAGTTCCTTCGCAGAACAACTTCAAAGCTGAACGCCAAGATGGTCGTCTTGTTCTTAGCTTTATCGATACCACTGATGGAGAAGAAGGAACAAAGAAAAATGAAATGGAATTCTTTCAAGTAGAAATTGAGGATTCGGAAGAGATAGAGGAGGTGGAGGAAGAAGTGAATGAGAGAGGAGGAGGAGGAGGAGGAGGAGGAGGTGGTGGTAAAGAGATGAGGTATGTGATGGAGCAAGCACCAAAATTATCTGGCGGGATTATTAATGTTCATAGGTTAGCCTTAATGATAAATAAGCCTACGGTGTTGGCTAATAGGAACCCAACATGGTCTAACAAGTTTAATGAAATAGTCAAATTTGAAAAGAGGGAAGAAGAAGAAGAAGAAGAAGAAGAAGAAGAAGTCAATCCAAATCCAATTGCCCCACTGATTCAGTCACTGCCGCCACGGCCGCCAGTGGCTCGGACCATCCCTAAGCCATCGGCTGTGGCCACTGCAGCAACAGCGTCAGTAAATGCCTATGAGTACTATTGGAAGCCCAAGCCCATGGGTACAGCAGGAGTAACAGCATGTCTGAGTCCCATTGCCCAAAAATCACCATCAAATAATGACAAATATATCCTCACAAAGAATTTGATTGTAAATGAAAAGAAGCAAGAGCTGTCGGTGTGGAGTGGGAATAAAGGAGATTGCTTTGTTCCTATGTCAAAGGGATGCAAGGAGCCAAGAAGGTCTCTTTTGCTTCGGGAGCTCCATTGCATTGCCACCTCCTAATCAAAATCCATCCTCAAGGGGAAAAAAAATTAATTTTAATTCCAAACCCAACCAAGAAAAATAAAAAAAGGACCATTATTGTTGTTAATTTCTACATACTATGTCACTTTCTCTCCCTATTTTTCCACTTCCACTCCTTGAGGGGTGGATTTGTGTTGTCAAATAAAAAGAAAAGGGAGAGAGAAAATTAATATATAGTATATTTTGGTTTAGAAGATCAAAGAGAAAAGAGAAATGACTAATTAACAACCTATTATTATTATATATAAAAATATATAATATGAACTTTTTTATTAGTCTGTGTCTATGTTTGTGTTGCTAAACAAAATCTTGGCATCATCTTTGACCTTCGGTGGGCTGTCTTGTCTGTCCCTGAATCATGATGGGGTTCTCTGTTTTACTTTCTTTTCTTTTGGAATTGGTTGGCCAATGAGGTTTGAGAATGGGGTCTTGTCTGGCTAAGCGATCTTAATTTTGAGAACATCATGATCTTCCCTTTATATGCACCGTCCTTTATTTTAGGTTAATCAATATGGCTTGATATTTCTCTTTTAATAAATTATTGGGTACATTGTTTTTTGAGTGATTATTAAGACATGTGCTTAATTTAACACTTCATATTTTTCTTTCCAGAACATTACAGTACAATATATATATATTTAAAAATAAAGAAGTTTGCATTATGAATATATTAAGTATAAGCATATGAAAAAGTTAAGTGTTAACAGAATAATAATTATTTAAGACAGTAATAAGAAAATAAGATATAATTGTAAAAAAATAAATTATTTTAGATGATGTCTTTATCAAAATAATATCTATAAAAAATTTATCTCTAACACTAATATATTAATATAGATTTATTTCTTATCACAAAACAATTAATAAGTAATCTACATGCTTACAGATATGACTTTAAAAGTATAACATTCATACGCTTAGAACATGTTACACTAAAGAAATAATATGTTAATATTTTGAGTAAATATACAATCATTTATATCAAATCATTAACATAAAAAAATAAAACTTTATTTTTTATTTCAATGAAACAAAAACAAATTAAAAATATACATTTTATTTTTAATTAGTAATTAAAAAAAAAACTTGGTTGATTAACTTGGTGTATGGAGTAGTTTGGACATGAGATATGAGAACGTACGAGATACGATAATTTTTAAAAAAATACGACATCCATATTCTTAAGACACAATACAAAACAGAAAAATACATTAATATTTCAAATAAATAAATAATCATTTGCAATAAATTATAAATATAAAATAAAAAAAAATCAATTTCTTATTTCAAAGATATGAAAATAAATTTGAAAAAAAATACTTCACTTTCTTTTGGTAATAACAAAAAATATATTGATTGGTTAGTTTAGTATATAAAGCAGTCTAATATACCAGGCGCTAGGTTGCACATACACAGAATACATGATACGAAAATTTATATGATTTAATAATTTTTAAACAAGTAGGACATCCATGCACGTATGAAACATTAGACATAATAAGTAATACATTAATAAATAAATAAATAATCATTTATAATAAATTATAAACATAAAATGAAATTAAGGTTAATATCTATAAAAAAGATTATCAGTAACACTAATATATTAATATAAATTTATTTTTTATTACAAAATAATTAATAAGTAATCTACACGCTTACAGAAATGATTTTTAAAATGTAAGACATTCATATACTTAAAATACGCTCTACTAAATAAATAATATATTAATATTTTAAGTAAATATACAATCATTTATGATAAATAATAAACATAAAATAAAATAAAACTTGATTCCTTATTTCAATGATAAAAATAAATTAAAAAAAATACACTTCATTTTTAATTAGTAATTAAAAAAAATTTTGGTTGATTAGCTTGGTATATGAAGTAGTCTCATTGTCAGGAATTAGGTTACATGAACACAGAACACAAGATATGAGAACGTACAAGATACTATAATTTTTAAAAAGAATGACATTCACACTCTTATGATACATAATACAGAATAAGTAATACATTAATATTTTAAATAAATAAATAATCATTTGTAATAAATTATAAATATAAAATAAATGAAAAACTTAATTTCTTATTTCAACGATATAAAAATAAATTTAAAGATAAAAAACTTCACTTTTTATTGGTAATTAAAAAACACCTTGATTGATTAACTGAGTATATAGAGTAGTCTCATATACCAAGAGCTAGGTTGCACGGACACGAAACACAAGATACGAGAATGTATATGATATGATAATTTTAAAACAAATAGGACATCTATATACTTAGAACACATTACACATAATAAGTGATACATTAATATTTTAAATAAATAAATAATTATTTGTCATAAATTATAAACACCGAATCCGTTTGCCCGGATTTGGATATTTATAATGCATTTGATGATTATTTTGTTATATAATTTTATTATTTGTCCGAATTTGGGTAATTATCTTTTTTTAAATAAGTAATAATCATTTGTTCGGATTTGAGTATTTATAATGCATTTGACGATCATTTTGTAATATAATTTTATTATTTTTGAATGATATTATAAAATGTTATTTCACTTTTTAATGTTGCTTAGTGCATCGAGCGAGTACTAACGCAGTACCATATAATTACAAAACAAAATTAGTCCATCTCTATCTATTTCTTTTTTT
Organism: Jatropha multifida; assembly: GCA_948099535.1. Taxonomy (NCBI): domain Eukaryota; kingdom Viridiplantae; phylum Streptophyta; class Magnoliopsida; order Malpighiales; family Euphorbiaceae; genus Jatropha; species Jatropha multifida. The sequence continues at coordinate 72,667 of CANUEX010130813.1, forward strand.
TAAATATATCAATTTTTTTTATGTTTTGCTTCCGTTATGTTAATAGGTCATTTTATTTAATATTTATATTTTTTCCGTTAATTTAACAAAAAAATACAAACATTGAAAGAAAGATACTAAAATATTATATTAAAAAAATTACAGTACGGTCTTTATAGTTTAAAAAATATAATTAATTTATCCATGTGTTTAGAGTAACCGATCCACTTTTCATTTTATCTAAGTGTGATTTTATTCAAAAATCAAGAGGGCAACAAGCTCAAAAAACAGATTTCAAATTTAGAGGATATATGACAATGACTTTTTTTTGAAAAATTAAAAAGTTGAATTATGTATGGAACCATTATTAATTAACAAATGATTCTGCAATTTCTCAAAGTGGAGAAAAAGATATTTTTTATATAAATATGATTCTGCAATTTTTTTATATAAATCCATAAACAAAGTTGAATCCTTTGCACTTAATTTGGGAAATGACAATTTTGCATAATATGTAAGTTATTTTCTTTAAATTGACTACTTTACAAGGACAAAAATCTTTATGAAAAATATCCATATATCTTTATAAAAAAAGATAAATAAAATACCTTGCTTGAGGTTATAAGTAATCTCTCTATTTCCCACCTTTTAGTTGGGCCTCGAAGAGTAAAGATTTAATTAACCTAAGGTAGTACAAGCCAAGCACTTTTTTGTTTTTCACAATCATCATTTAGTCTTGCTAATGAAATTGAAAATTATTATGCTAGTAAAAATCCAAAGATATACCATTATGATCTAAAAAGCTTTGTATGAAGGCTTGTTTCAGAGTTGATATCTTCTGTATGTCTGATGGGTAGTGTATAAGATCTTCTAGGCGATAGTTTAGGGTTTCGTGGTCATAATATGCCTATCTTGTCTGCTCGATGCATCATTAAGAATTGTAAACATAATACAAATTCATGCGCAAAATCTATGCCATTGCAAAAGCATTCAACAGTTTTGGACAATATCTCTCTATTTGTTGCTTTGCACGCCATTCTAAGACCACAATATTTCATCTGTGGACTTGTAGGAAGCATTGAAATCAACTTCGAGCCATTGCATGCCGGAGCTTCTGGGCTTAAAAATCCAAAGGTATACCCTTTGGCCTAAGAAGCTCTATATGAAGGACTGTTTCCGGAGCCCATATTTTCTATATGTCTAATGGTTAGCTTGTATAGGGTCTTCTAAGTGAGAGTTTGAGATCTACAGGCATCAGGACATGCCTATCTTTGCTCGATGCATCATTAACAATCGCATATGCAATATAAATTCATGCGCAAAGTTCGTGTTACTCCAAAAGCATTTTGCAAGTTTGGCCCGAGGTTTCTCTATTTGTTGCTTTGCACGCCATTCTGAGAACACAATATTTCATCTATGGACCTGTGGAAAGCATTGAAATAGAGCTTGGGCCATTTCATGTCAAAATTTTAGGGCAAAAATCCAAAAGGTATACCCTTTTAATCTAAGAAGATCATTATGAAAGCCTTTTTTGAAGTCGATATCTTTTGAACGTTTGACAGGTAGCTTATATAGGGTCTTCGAGGGGATAGTTTAGGGTCTCGTGGTCAGCTCGACATGTCTATCTTGACCGCTTGATGTGTCATTAAGAATTGCACATGCAATATAAATTCATGCGTAAAATCCGTGCTACTCCAGAAGCATTAAGTAGTTTTGGCCCAACATCTCTCTATTTGTTGCTTCACACGCCATTTTGAGACCATAATATTTCATTTATTAGCCTATAGAAAGCATTAAAATCAAGCTTGGGCCATTTCATACTAGAGCTTTTGGGCTAAAAAATCCGAAGGTATACCCTTTTGGTCAAAGAAGCCTTGTATTAAGGCCAGTTCTAGAGCCGATACATTTTTTAGGTTTGACGGGCAAGTTGTATAGGGTATTCTAGCTAATAGTTTAGGGTCTCTTGGTTAGCTCGACATGCCTATCTTATTTGCTCAATTCATCATTAAGAACTGCATATGCAATATAATTTCATGCGCAAACTTGGTGCCACTCCGGAAGCATTCGACAATTTTAACCCAATATCTCTCTGTCTGTAACTTGGAACGCCATTATGAGATCCATTTCATCTATTGGCCCATAGGAAGAATTTAAATACAGCTCAATCCATTCCATACCAGAGCTTTTGGGCCTAAAGATTTAAACATTTGCCCCCTTAGTTTAAGAAGCATGTATGAAGGCTTATTTTAGAGCTGACACCTTTTGTACGTTTGACCTAGAACTTGTATAGGGTGTACTAGGTGATAGTTTGGGCTCTATTGGTTAGCCTGGCATGCCTATCTCACCTGCTTGATGTGTCATTATGAATCACAAACGCAATATAAATTCATGCTCAAAATTAGTGCCACTACGGAAGCAATCGATAGTTTTAGCCCAATCTCTTTGTCTGCTTTTTCACACACTATTCTAAGACCTCAATATTTCATCTATCAACCTATAAGAAGCATTAAGATCAAGCTTCAACCATCCATGCTGGAGCTTTCGGCCCTAAAAAATCATGGTATACCCCTACGATTTGAGAAGCCTTATATAAAAGCCTGTTTCGGACCCAATACCCACTGAACATCTGATGGGCAGCTCGTATAGGGTCTTGTAGTCAAGATTTTGGAGTCTCATTCTTAGCCTGACTTGTTTATCTCTACTGCTTAATGCCTCATTAAGAATTGCATAATAATATAAATTCACGCACAAAATCACCCATGCCATTCCAGAAGCATTCAGCAGTTTTGGCCAAATATCTCTTTGTCTATTGATTTACATGCCATTCTGAGACCATAATACTTCATCTATTGACCTATAGGAAGCATTGAAATCAAGCTTGGGCCATTCCATACCAGAGCTTCATGGCCCAAAAATCTAAAGGTATACCTCTTTGGTATAAGAAGCCCTCCGAAGTTGATATCTTTTGCACGTTTGACGGGCAGGTTATAAAGAGTCTTCTAGGTGATAGTTTAAAGTATCATGGTAAGCTCAACATGTCTATTTTGACTGCTTGATGCATCAATAAGAATTTCATATGCAATGTAAATTCATTCATAAAATCAATGTCACTGTGGAAACATTTGATGGTTTTAGCCCAATATCTCTTTGTTTGTTTCTTCCCGCACCATTCTGAAACTAAAATATTTTGTCTATTGATATGTAGGGAGCATTAAAATCAAGCTCAGGCCATTCTATATCAGAGCTTCTGGTCCTAAAAATTCAAGGTATATCCCTTTAGTCTAAGAAGCTCTATATGAAGACCTGTTCCATATTCAAAACATCCATCTATATTATGCCATTCAAGTGTGTTGTTTTGCTTGTTTCCATACTTATACCCTAGAACTATAAGATGCTTTTATGTTTGGATATTTGGCAGCTCGGTTCTGCCTTGTCGGTTCTTGCCAACTCCTTTACCCTCTTCAAAGTTTATTCGCTTCATTATGTTGGAGATAATGGGCCCATTGTCTATACTCAAGATTACTATATGAAAGCCAGTCCATGGAAGAATAGTCTGGTTATCTATGTTCAGGGTGACATACTCTTTTCACTAGGAGCCGAGATGGTGATCACTTCTCCATTAAAGAGGAATTTGATCTTTTGGTGCAAAATAGAAGGAACACTTTCTAAAGAATGATACCATGGGCGCCCTAAGAGCAGTGAAAAAGTTGGGGGAACTTTAATCACTATGAATTCAGTCTCTTTCTCGATCAACCTCACTTTTACTATCACTTTGAGAATGCCCTCTACTTGTCTCTTTGAGTCATATGCACAGATGACCACATTAAAAGGCTCAAGATTGGAAACATTTAGCTCAAATTTAGACAATAGCTTCAAAGGACATATATTTACAGGAGAACCGTCATCTATCATGATGTTGCTTATTACTCTGGCTCTTACTTCAGCCTTTATGAACAAAGCCTTAGTTTGATTCCTACCCTCCAGTGGAAGTTCTTTATCTGAAAAAGTGATTGTGAGGGGGTTATGTTGAACCAACCCTACAAAATCCATAGTAGAAATCATTGATGAAACCAAAATCTCAACCATCAATTTCACTCGTGGTGTTTCTTTGATGAGATGAGCAAATCCCACATGCTAACATTGACATGGGTTCTCTTGGGTTACTTAATTAATGCATCAACATCTATATCTTCTTTCAGCTTAACTAAAGGGCTTGCCTTTTCATTTTCAACTCTTGCCTTGATCATATTAGGTTGGTACACTTGGACATTTAAGTCATTGTTTGTTCCTTTTGCTTCCCTTTATTCCTCAGTACTCAACAAGTCTAGAGTAATGGAATTCATTATCAAGTCATCTTCCCTTTCAACCCATCCATCAACTGGATTCGACCATTCTTCATCACTGTCCTCCCACACATTTAAGACCCTCACAAAAACTTACTCTAAGAGCTGATCTCTTCTTTCTTCCTCAAAATCTGGCATCATCTCTTTGAGAGTCTTTCTAGACTCAACCATATATAAGTTCTTTAGAGGTGACACATTGTGAAAGTTCAACAGTAGGTTAGTCTAAGTGGTAGGCATGTATAAGGTCTTCTAGGCTAGAGTTTGGAGTCTCGTGTTAGCTCAATATGTCTATCTCAACTTCTTGATATGTGATTAAGAATTTCATACTAATATAAGTTCATGCGCAAAATCTATGCCATTCTAGAAGCATTCGGTAGTTTTGGCCAAAATATCTCCCTGTCTATTGCTTCGCATGTCATTCTAAGACTGTAATATTTTATCTATTGACCTATAGGAAGCATTAAAATCAAGCTTCTGCCATTCCATGCCAGAGCATTCGGGCCCAAAAATCCAAAGATATACCTTTTTAGATTTTTGGGAAGCCCTATTATGGTGCCGATATCTTATGTACTTTTGACAGGTAACTTGTATATGGTCTTCTAAGAGATGGTTTGGGATCTTGTAGTTAGCCCAACATGCCTATCTTACCTTCTCAATGCATCATTAAGAAATGCTTATGCAATATAAATTCATACATAAAATTAGTACCACTTTTGAAGCATTCGGTAGTTTCGGCCTAATATCCATCTGTTTGTTGCTTGACATGCTATTTCCTAACTATAATATTTCATCTATTAACCCATAACAATTATTAAAATCTTTTTGGTCCATTCCATGCTGAAGCGTCCGAGCCCAAAAATTCGAAGGTACACCCTATTGGTCTAAGAAGCCTTGTATGAAGGCTTGTTTTGAAGTTGATATCCTCTGTACGTCTAATGGGAAGCTCATAAAGGCTCTTCTAGGTGATATTTTATCTCGACATGCCCATTCTTGCTCGCTCAATTAGGGATGAAAGCAGGGCAGGTATCTGTAAATTTTAAACTATCCGTATTTGTATCCATTTAAAATTATACTAACCAAATCTATTACAAACTCGTTTAAATATTTGTTCAATTATTCGTATCTGAATGCATTAATTATTTTATTATCGATATCTATTTCAAATTCATTTAAATTGGATAGGGTACCTACAAAATTTTAATATCCGAATTCGAAACCATTTAAACAACATTTAAATTGAAGATTCAAACCACTTAAATAAAACTCGTAAAATCTTAAGTAAAACTATTGAAACTCATATAATTTTAAGTAAAAATGAAAAAGGAAGTTTAAGTTCTTCCTAGAAATAGCCATATATTTTTTAATTTTTAAATGGATTCAATCACTAGACTTATATATATTTTTATTGAAATGTTAAAATAGAAAAAAATTGATCTATTAGAATATATTGATAAATTGTATTGCTTAGTATTAAAAGCAAAATATGTTTTTTTTTAGAAATCAATTAAAAAAATAATATCCTAAAAAAATAAAATAAGAAATTATAATTAATAAAAATTCACAAATTCTGGCTAATTAATATGCATGTATAGGTTTATATCATTTAAATTAACAAATATACTAATAAGATTTAGTGGTTAATATCATTCTTCTCTAAACTAACATTTATATAATAAATATATTATTATTATAGATAAACGGGTAGGATATTGGCAGGTACCTGCAAGGTTGCCTGTTTAATCTAACGGGTAGCAGGTAATAGATACCAATTGGCTAAAATCCATATACCTATTGCGATTAGTAATTTTACTTTCAGTATCCATTTTAAATCTATTTGCAACTATCCAAATGTTAATAAATGGATCGAATCAAATCGGTACCCTTAAATACCCATTCCGCTTCCATCCCTATACTCGATACATCATAAAGAATTGCATATGCAATACAAATTCATGCTCAAAATTAGGGTCATTATGAAAGCATTTAACAGTTTTGGCACAATATCACTTTGTCTGTTACTTAGAATGCCATTTTGAGACCATAATATTTCATCTATTAACCTGTAGGAGGCATTGAAATCAGTTTTAGGCTATTTGGTGTCGGAGCTTCCAAGCAAAAAATCTAAATGTATACCCCTTTGGTATAAGGAGACTTGTGTGAAGGCCTATTCTTGAGCCGATATCTTCAGTATGTGTGATGGGCAGCTCATATAAGATCTTCTAGGTGAGTATTTAAAGTCCCGTGTCCAGCTCGACATGCCTATCTCACTTATTCGACGGGTCATAAAGAATTGCATATGCAATACGAATTCATGTAAAAAATCAGTGCCATTCCAAAAACATGCCATTTTGAGACCATAATGTTTTTTCTACTAACTTTAGAAAGCATTGGAATGATTTTCGGGACATTTCGTGCTGGATCTTCTGGACCCCAAAATCCAAAGGTATACCCATTTTAGTCTAGAAATGCCTCTATGATGGCCTGCTCTAGAGTCAATAGCTTTTGTATGTTTGATGTACATCTCATATAAAATCTTTTAAGGGATATTTTTGGGTCTCATGGTCAATTCGATGTGCTTATCTTGCTTACTTGACGTGTCATTAGGAATTGCATATGCAATATCTATTGATGTGCAAAATCGGTGCCACTTCAGAATCATTTGGCAGTTTTTACCCAGTATTTGTTTGTCTGTTGATTGGCACACCATTTCTAGACCTTAATGTTTCATTTATTTACACGTAGGAAGCATTTAAAGCATTTTTGGGTCATTTCATGCCGGAGCTTTTGGGAAAAAAAAATCCATAGTTATACCCGTTTAGTCTAAAAAGCCTTAAAGGAATGCCTATTCTAGAGTCGATATTTTCTGTATGTCTAGTGGGAAACTCATATAAGGTCTTCTAGGTGGTAGTTTAGGGTCTTATGGTTAGCGCAACATGCCTATCTTGCCTGCTAGATGCATCATTAAGAATTGCATATGCAATATAAATTCATGCGCAAAATCAATGCCACTTCGGAAGCTTTTGGCAGTTTTGACCTAATATCTCTCAGTCTATTATGCCATTTCAAGTCCTTAATATTTCATTTATTGACCTATAGGAGGCATTGAAATCATTTTCAGGCCATTTCGTATGAAAGCTTCTGGGCCTAAAAATCTAGAGGTATACCTCTTTACTCCAAGAAGCCCTATTCGAAGGCCTCTTCCGAAGTCAATATCTTCTGTACATTTGACGAGAAGCTCACAATAGAGTTTCATGCTCGGGATACCTATCTCACCAGCTCGATGCGTCATTAAGAATTACATGTGCAATATATATTTCATGCTCAAAATAAGTTCTACTCCGGAAACATTTGATAGTTTTTGCCCACTATCTCTCTATTGGTTGCTTGGCATGCCATTTTGGGGCCATAATATTTTATTTAGGAAATGTAGGAAGCATTAGAATAATTTTTGGATAATTTCATACCGGAGCTTCTGGGTCTAAAAGTCAAAAGGTATACCCTTTTAGTCTAAGAACCTTGTATGAAGGCCAATTTCGAAGCTAATATCATCTACAAACCTGATGGGCAACACACATAGCGTCTTCTAGGTGATAGTTTAGGGTCTTACGATCAAATAACTGTGCCTATCTCACCTGCTCAATGTGTAATTAAGAATGGCATACACCATATAATATCATGCGTAAATCGATGCCATTTTGGAAGCATTCGACAGTTTCAGCCTAATATCTCTCTTTCTTTTACTTGGCATCCATTTTGAGGCCATAATATTTCATTTAAAACATGTAGGAAATATTGGAATCAATTTTGAACAATTTCGTGCTGAAGCTTCTAAGGCAAAAAATCTAAAGGTATACCCCTTTGGTCTAAAAGGCCCTATACGAAAGCTTGTTCTTGAGCCGATATTATTTGTATGCCTAATTGGCAGCTTGTACAGAGTCTTTTAGGTGATAGTTTAGGATCTAGTGGTCAAATTGGATGCCTATTTTTCTTACTTATTGCGTCATTAATTATTGCATAAGGCATATAAATTCATATGAAAGATCAATGAAGTTCAAGTACTGTTCAATGTTTTGGCCCAATATCTCCTTATCTATTACTTAGCATGCCCTTTCAAGAGCATAATATTTTGTTTGAGACATGTCTAAAGCATTTGAATCATTTTTAGACAATTCCATGTCGAAACTTTCAAGCCCAAAAATGAAACGGTATACCCTTTTGGTATAAGAAGACCTATATGAAAGCCACTTTTAGAGCCGATATCGTCTATACGAACAACTTAAATAAGGTCTTTTAGGAAATAATTAGGTTCTTGTGGTCACCTATCTTGCCTAATCGATGCGTCATTAAGAATTGCATATGCCATATAAATTCATGTGCAAAATCGTTCCCACTCCGAAAGCATTCGATAGTTTTCTTCCAATATCTCCCTGTCTGTTGCTTGGCACAGCATTTCAAAGCCATAATATTTTGTTTAAGATATGTAGGAATCATTGCAATCAATTTTGGACAATTTCGCGCCGAAACTTTTGGGCCCAAAAATTTAAAGGCATACCTTTGGTTTAAGAAGGCCTATATGAAGGCTTGTTTTGGAGCCGATATCATTTGTATGTTGGATGGGTGGCTCATATAGGGTCTTTTAGGCAATAGTTTAGGGTCTTGTGGTCAAATTAGCATGCCTATCTCACCTGATCGATGCGTGATTAATAATTGCATACGCCATAAAAATTCATGCACAAAATCGGTGCAACTCCAAAAGGATTGAACAGTTTTCGCTCTATATCCCTTTTTCTATTGCTTTAAATGCTATTTTGAGGCCATAATATTTCTTGAGAGGAATGAATTTGAAAAAATTTTATGCCAAAGCTTTAGGGACCAAAAATCCAAAGGTATTTGATAGTTTTGTTCTAATATCTCATTGTCTGTTGCTTGGCACGTAATTTCAAAGCCATAATATTTTGTTCAAGACATATAGGAAGCATTGGAATCAATTGTAAATAATTCCTTGCTGGAGTTTCTAAGCCTAAAAATTTGAAGGTATATCCCTTTGGTCTAAGAAGCGCTGTATGAAGGCCTGTTCTGGAGCTGATATCATCTGTATGCCTGACTATCAGCTTATATAGAGTATTCTAGGTGATAGTTTAGTGTCTTATGGTCAAATAGGGATGCCCATATTGCCTGGTTGATGCCTTATTAATTATTGCATAAGCCATATAAATTCATACAAAAAATTGGTGTCATTATGGTAGTGTTGGATAGTTTTGGCCAAATATCTCTATCTGGTAGTTGGCACAACATTTTGAATCAATAATATTTTGTCTAAGACATGTTGGAAGAATTAGAATAAATTTTAGAATGTTCCATGCCGGAGATTATGGGAACAAATATCCAAAGGTATACCCATTTGGATCTTATAGAAGGTTGATGTAAAGCCCTATTCTAGAGTCGATATTGTCTCTACGCTTGATAGGTAGCTCCTATAGGATCTTTTATGCAATATTTTAAGGTCTTGAGTTCAATTCGGGATGCCTGTATGCCATATAAATTTATGCACAAAATCAGTTCCACTCCAAAAGCATTCGACAGTTTTGGCCTAATATCTCTGTTTGTTACTAGGTGTGCCATTTTGAAGCCATAATATTTTGTCTAATATAGAAAGCATTGGAATCAATTTTGGACAATTTTGTACTAGAGCTTCCGGGCTAAAAAATCCAGATGTTTACCCTCTTGGTCCAAGAAGCCCTATTCGAAGGGTTGTTCCAGAGCCTATATCATCTGTATGCCTAATTGGTTGCTAGTATAGGGTCTTTTAGGTAATATTTTAGCCTCTTGGGGTCTAATTGGGATGCTTATCTTTCCTGCTTAGCTCGTCATTAAGAATCTTATACCCCATATAAAATCATGCACCAAATCGGTGCCTCTAAATGCATCCGATAGTTTTGGCCCAATATCTCTATGTCTCTTACTTGAAAGGGCATTTTGAGGCCATAATATTTTTTATAAGATGTGTGGGAAGCAATGGAATAAATTTTGAGCAATTTCGCGCAGAAGCTTCTAGGCCCAAAAATCCAAAGGTAAACCACTTTGGTCTAAGGAGTCCCATATGAAGACCTGTTTCGGAGTTGATATCATCTATACGCCTAATGGGCAACTCATATAGGGTTTTTTAGGCAATATTCTAGGGTCTTCTGCTCAAATCTAGGTGCCTAACTTGCTTGCTTGATACGTCATTAATTATTTCTTAAGGCATATAAATTCGTGCCAAAAATCGATGCTACTCTAATTGCGTTTGACAATTTTGGCCCAATATTTGCCTCCTTGTTGCTTGGTACACTATTTTGAGATTATAATATTTTGTCCAAGACATGTGAAAAGCATTAGAATCAATTTTTGACAATTTCGTACTGGAGCTTTTGGGCCCAAAAATCCAAAGGTATACCCCTTCAGTTTAAGAAGTCCTGTATGAAGGCGATTTTTGGAGCTGATATCGTCTATATGATGGGAGCTCATATAGAATCTTCTAGGCAATAGTTTAGGGTATTGTGGTCGAATTGGTATGCCTATCTCATTGGCTTGATGCATTGTTAAGAATTGTATATGCCATACAAATTCATAAGCAAAATCGGTGCCACTCTAGAAGCATTTGGTAGTTTTATTCCAATATCTCACTGTCTATTTCCTGGCATGCCATTTTGGGGCCATAGTATTATTTTTAAGACATGTACAAAGCATTGGAATCAATTTTGGACAATTCACCGTCGGAGCTTTTGGGCCCAAAAGTCTAGGAAGCCCTACATGAAGGCCCGTTTCAGAGCTGAAATTGTTTATATGCCAAATGAGTAGCTCTTGTAGGGTCTTCTAGGTAATAGTTTAGGGTCTTATGGTTAAATCGAGATGCCTATCTTGCTTGCTTGATGCATCATTAATAATGGCATGCGACATGGAAGTCAATGCACAAAATCAGTGCAACTGTAGAAGCATTAGGCAGTTTTGGTCTAATTTCCCTTTATTTGTTGCTCAGCTTGCCATTTTAAGGCCATAATAGTTCATCTAAGAATTGTAGGAAGCATTGGAATGAATTTTGAAAAATTTCATATTGAAGCTTCTAGGCCTAAAAGCCCAAAGGTCTACACCTTTTAGTCTAAGGAGCCCTGTATGAAGGCCTGTTCCAGAGCTGATATCGTCTTTATGCCTAACTGTCAGCTTGTATAAGGTCTCCTAGGCAATCATTTAGAATGTTATAGTCAAATAGGAATGCCAATATCGCATGTTCCATGCCTCATTAATTATTGCATAAGGCATATAAGTTCATGCGAAAAATCAGTGCCACTACGGTAGCGTTAGATAGTTTTGGCCAAATATCTTTCTGTTTGGTACTTGACACCTCATTTTGAATCTATAATATTTTTTCTAAGACATGTTGGAAGCATTAGAATAAATTTTGGATTATTTTGTGGCGGAGATTACGAGTCCAAAAATCCAAAGGTATACCCTCTTAGTCTAAGAAGTTTATGTGGAGGCCTTTTTCAGAGCCAATATCATCTCTATGCTTGATGGGCATATCCTGTAGGGTCTTCTAGGCAATAGTTTGGGATCTTAAGGTCAAATCATGGTGCCTATCTTGACTGCTCGATGCGTGTTTTAGATTTGCATATACTATACAACTTGATGTATAAAATCGGTTTCACTCTGGAAGCATTTGGCAATTTTGGCTCAATATCTCTCTATCTGGTTCTTGGCATGCCATTTCTAAGCCATCATATTTTGTCTAAGAAATTAGAAAGCATTGGAATCAATTTTGGACAATTTTGTGTTGGAGCTTTTGGGCCCAAAAATCCAAAGGTATACCCTTTTGGTGTTTGAAGCCCTTTAGGAAGGTCTGTTCCAAAGCTGGTATCATTTGTACGCCTGATCGACTACTTGTATATGTTCTTCTATGCAATAGTTTAGGGTCTTAGGGTTTATTTGAGATGCATATCTTGCTTGCTTAACGTGTCATTAAGAATTGCATACACCCACTCGGGAAGCATTCCACAATTTTAGCCTAATATCTCTAGGTCTCTTGATTGAAAAGCCATTTTAAGGCCATAGTATTCTTTCCAATACACGTAAGAGGCATTAGAATGAATTTTGGACAATTCTGTATAGAACCTTCCTAGCTCGAAAATCCAAAGGTGTACCCTTTGGTTTGAGAAGCCTATATGAAGGCCTATTTCAAAGCCGACATCATCACTATGCCTGATGGAAAGCTCGTATAAGGTCTTCTAGGCTATAATTTGGGGTCTTGTGCTCAAATCTAGATGCCTAACTTCCTTGCTCGATACGTCATTAATTATTGCTTAAGACATATAAATTCATGCAAAAAATCGGTGCTACTCTGGAAGCATTAGGCAGTTTTGGCCCAACATCTCTCTTGCTGTTGCTTATCACACTATTTTGGGACCATAATATTTTGTTGAAGAAGTGTATGAAGCATAGGAATAAATTTCAGACAAATTCATGCTGAAGCTTTTTGGCCTAAAAGTCCCAAGGTATACTCCTTCGATGTAAGAAGCCCTATATAAAGGCCATTTTTAGAGCTAATATTGTCTGTATGATGGGCAGTTTGTATAGGGTCTTCTAAGAAATAGTTTTGGGTCTTGGGGCCAAATTCATAAGCCTATCTTGCCTGTTCGATGCGTCGTTAAGAATTGCAAACATCATACAAATTCATGTGCAAAAACGGTGCCATTCTAGAAGCATTTAACAAATTTGCTCTAATATCTCTCTATTTATTTCTTGGAATGCCATTTTAAGGCCTTAATATTTCTTCTAAGATATGTAGGAAGCATTGAAATCAATTTTGTATCCTATACCCCTTTGGTCTAAGAAGCCCTATTTGAAGGCCTTTTTCGAAGTTTATATCGTTTGTACGCTAGACAAGCAGCTTGTATAGGGTCTTCTAGGTGATAGTTTAGGGTTGTGACATTAAATCAGGATGCCTATCGATAGTTTTGCCAACTATCTCTTTGTTTGTTGCTTGGCGTGCCATTTTGAGGCTATGATATTTCATCTAAGACATGTAGGAAGCATTGGAATCAATTTTGGACAATTTCGTGCCATATCTTTCGGGTTTGAAATTCCCAAGTTATATCCCTTTATTTGAAGACGCGTTGTATGAAGGCCTGTTTTGGGGCCGATATCATCTATACGCATGAGGAGAAACTCATATAAGGTCTTTTAGATATCAAGATGCATATCTCACCTGCTCGATGCGTCATAATAATTGCATAAGGCACATAAAGTCATGCGAAATATTTGTGCCACTCCAATAGAGTTTGGAAGTTTTGGCCTAATGTCTCTTTATCTATTGCTTGGCAAGTCATTTTTGACCATAATATTTCATCTAAGATGTGTAAGAAGCATTGGAATCAATTTTGGATAATTTCGTACAAGAGCTTATGGTCCTAAAAATCCAAAATTATACCCCATTGGTCTAAGAAGCCCTATCTGAAGTATCGTCTGTATGCCATATGAGCAACTCATATAGGGTCTTCTAGGCGATAGTCTAGGGTCTTTTTGTCTAATCAGATGCCTATCTTGCCTGGTTGATGCGTCATTAACTATAGCATAAGGCATATAAATTCAAGCAAAAAATCTATGCCACTCTGATTGCATTTAGCAGTTTCAGCTTAATATCTCTTTGTTTATTACTTGGCGTGCCATTTTTAAACCATAATATTTCATCTAAGATAAGTAAGAGGAATTAGAATCAATTTTAGACAGTTTCGCGCCGGAGCTTCTGAGACTAAAAATCCGAAGATATACCCCTTTGGTCTAAGAAGCCCTATATGAAAGCCTACTCTTGAGCCGATATCGTCTGTACACCTATCGTGCAGTTTGTATAGGATCTTTTAGGTGATAGTTTAAGGTCTTAGGTCAAATCGAGATGCCAATATTGCGTGTTTGATGCGTCTTTTAGAATATCATATGCCATATAAATTCATGGGCAAAATAGGTTTCACTCTGGAAGGATTCGACAGTTCTAGGCCATGATCTCTCTATTTGTTGCTTGGCATGCCATTTTAAGGCCATAATTTTTTTTCTAAGATATGAGGAAGTATTGGAATCAATTTTGGACAATTTCATACTGAAGCTTCATGGCCAAAAATCCAAAGGTATACACCTTTGGTCTAAGAAGCCCGATATGAAAGCCTGTTCTGGAGCCGATATCGTCTATACGCCTGGCGGGTAGCTCATATTGGATTTTCTAGGTGATATTTTATGGTTTTATTATCAAATTGGTATGCCTATCTCACCTGCTCAATGCTTCATTAAGAATTGGATAAGCCATCTAAATTCATGCACAAAATCAGTGCCACTTTGGAAGCATTTGATAGTTTTGGCCCAATATATCTCTATCTATTGCTTGATATGTCATTTCAAGGCCATAATATTTCTTCTAAGACATATAGGAAGCATTGCATTAAATTTTGGACAATTTTGCATTGGAGCTTCTAGGAAAAAAAAAAATCCAAAGGTATACTCCTTTAATCTAAGATAACCTGCATGAAGCCTTATTTCAGAGCTGATATCATCTGTACTCTTGACTGGCAGCTCGTATAGGGTCTTTTAAGTGATAGTTTAAGGTCTTATGGTCAAACAAGTATGCCTATCTTTCCTGCTCGATACATCATTAAGAATTGCATATGCAATATAAAATTATGCGCAAAATGGGTCTCACTCCAAAAGCATTCAACAGTTTCAGCTTACTATCTCTCTGTCTGTTGCTTGGAACACCATTTCAAGGCCATAATATTTCATTTGAGACATGTAGAAAGCATTGAAAAATATTTTGGACAATTTTGTGCTGGAGCTTCCGACCCCAAAAATCTAGAGGTATACCCTTTTGGTCTGAGAAGCCCTGTATGAAGGCCTATTCCGGAGCTGATATCATTTGTATGCCTGATGGATAGCTTGTATGGGGTGTTCTAGGTAATATTTTAAGGTCTTGAGGTTAAATTAGGATGCCTATGTTGCATGCTTGATACGTCATTGACAATTGCCTGTGGCATATAAATTCATGAGCAAAATCAGTGCCACTCAGGAAGCATTCTACAGTTTTTGCCCAATATCTTTCTATGTCTTGCTTAGTAGCCCATTTAGAGGCCATAATATTTTTTCTCAGACATGTAGGAAGCATAGGAATAATTTTTGAACAATTTCGTATCCAAGCTTCCAGGCTTAAAAATCCAAGAGTATACCCCTTTGGTCTAAGAAGCCCTGTATGAACACCTATTTTGGAGCCGATATCATCCATGTGCCTGATGAGCTGCTCATATAGGGTCTTCTAGGTGATAATTTAGGGTCTTGTGCTCAAGTCAGGATGCCTAGCTCCCTTGCTTGATGGGTCATTAATTATTGGTTAAGGCATATAAATTCATGCAAGAAATCATTGCTACTCTAATAACATTCAATTGTTTCAACCCAATATGTCTCTCTATGTTGCTTGGCATGCCATTTTGAGACTATAAAATTTTGTATGAGGCATTTAGGAAGCATTAGAATCAATTTTAGATAATTTCACACCAGAGCTCTCGGGCCCAAAAATCCAAAGGTATACCCGTTTGGTCTATGAAGGCCTGTTCTGGCATCGATATTGGCCGTGCACCATGCTGTCAACTCATATATCATGTTCTAGGTGATAGTTTAGGGTATTTTGGTCAAATAGATATACCTATTTCCCATGCTCAATGCCTTATTAGGAATTGCATACGCCATATAAATTAATGCGCTTCGGTGCCACTCCGGAAGAATTCGATAATTTTGGCCTAATATATCTCTATTTTTCACATGGCATGCCCTTTCAAGGCCATAATATTTTGTCTAAGACATTTAGAAAAAATTGGATTCAATTTTGAACAATTCGTCCAGGACCATCTGGGCCCCAAAAATCCAAATGTATAGCCTTTGGTCTAAGAGGCTAAGTATAAAGGTTTGTTCTAGGGCCAATATCGTCTGTACGCTTGATGAGTAGCTCGTATAGTGTCTTCCAAGGAATATTTTAGGGTCTTATGGTCAAATTGGGATGCTTATCTTGCCTCCTCAATGCATAATTAAAAATTGCACATGCCATATAAATTCATGCGCAAAATCAATGCCACTCCGCCAGCATTTGGTAGTTTTGGCCTAATATATGTCCTCTAACTATTATCATGCCATTTTAAGGCAATAATATTTTATCTAAGACAAGTAGGAAGCATTGAAATCAATTTTGAACAATTCTATGCTGGAGCTTCCGGGGCCAGAAGTCCAAAGGTATATCCGTTTGGTTTAGGAAGCCTTGTATAAAGGCCTATTCCGAAGCTGATATTGTCCGTATGCCTCATTGATACTCGAATAAGGTCTTCTATATGATAAGTATGCCTATCACCCCTGCACGATGCATCATTAAGAATTGCATACGCCATATAAATTCATATGCAAAATCATTGCCACTCTAGAAGCATTCGACAGTTTTGGCCCAATATTTCTCAATCTTTTGCTTGGCATGCCATTTTAAGGCCATAATATTTTCTCTAAGACATGGGGGATGCATTGGAATTAATTTTGGACAATTTTTTGCTAGAGCTTCCGGGCCTAAAAGTTCAAAGGTATACCTCTTTGGTATAAAAAGATTGTATGAAGGCCCATTCCAGAGCCGATATCATCTGTACGCCTGACAGGCAGCTATAATAGGATCTTTCATATAGTAGTTTAGGGTCTTTTGGTCAAATGGGGATGCCTATCTTACCTACTCAATCCGTTATTAGGAATTATATATGCCATGCAAATTCATCCGCAAAATCAGTGCCACTCCTGAAGCATTTGACAGTTTTAGCCTAATGTCTCTCCATCTTTTGGTTGGAATGCCATTTCAAGGCCATAATATTTTATCTAAGACATATAGGAGGCATTGCAATCAATTTTAGATAATTCCATGCTAGAGCTTCTGAGCACAAAAATCCGAAGCTATACCCCTTTGGTCGAAGAAGCCCTATATGAAAGCCTGTTCCAAAGTCAATATCATATGTACACTTGATCGGCAACTCATAAAGGGTATTCTAGGCAACAGTTTAGGGCCTTGTGGTCAAATTGGGATGCCTATCTTGCCTGCTTGATGCATCCTTAAGAATTGCATATGCCATATCAATTAATGCACAAAATCGCCACTACTCTAAAAGCATTTAGCAATTTTAGCCCATTATCTCTTAGTTTGCGATTTGACATGCCATTTTAAGGCTATAATATTTTATCTAAGACATGTAACAAGCATTAAAATCAATTTTGAACAATTTTATGCCAAAGCTTCTAGGCCCAAAAATCTAAGGGTATGCCCCTTTGGTCTAAGAACCCTATGTGAAGGCTTATTTCAGAGCCGATATCGCCTTTATGCCTCACTGACAGCTTGAATAAGGCCTTCCAAGTAATATTTTAGGTCTTGTGATCAAATATGCATGTCTATCCCCTGATTGATTCCTTATTAAGAATTGCATATGTCATATAAATTCTTATGAAAAATTGGTGCCACTCTAGAAGCATTCGGTAGTTTTTGCCCGATATCTCTCTATCTTTTGCTTGGCATGTCATTTTGATGCCATAATATTTTATCTAAGACATGTAGAAAGTATTGCAATCAATTTTGGACGGTTCCGTGTCGGAGCTTCTGGGCCCCAAAATTCAAAGGTCTACCCCTTTGGTCTAAGAAGCCATGTACGAAGGTCTATTCCAGAGTCGATATCATCTATACGCCTAATGGGCTGCTCATATATAGTCTTCTAGATGATAGTTTAAGGTCTTTTGGTCAAATCAAGATGCCTATCTCACCTACTTGATGGGTCATTGAGAATTGCATATGCCATATAAATTCATATGCAAAATTTGTGCTGCTCCGGAAGCCTTTGGCAGTTTTGGCCCAATATCTCTCTGTCTTTGGCTAGCATGCCATTTTGAGACCATAATATTTCATCTGAGACATGTGGAAAGCATTGGGATAAATTTTGGACGATTCCTCATTAGAGCTTCGGAGCCCAAAAATCCAAAGGTATACCCTTTTAGTCTAAGATGCTCTATATGAAGGCATATTTCAGAGTCCATATCACCTGTTTGTCTGATGAGCAGCTCATATAAGGTCTTCTAGGTATTGTTTCATGGTCTTGCGGTTGAATCGGGATGCCTATATCAACTACTCGATGCGTCATTAGAAATTGCATATGCCATATAAATTCATGCGCAAAATCGGTGCCACTTTGGAAGGATTTGACAATTTTGGCCTAATATCTCTCTATCTTTTACTTGAAATGCCAATTTTATACCATAATATTTAGTTTAAGACATGTATGAAGCATTTTGATCAATTTTAGTCAATTTTACACTGGAGCTTTTAGGCTTAAAAGTCCAAAGGTAGACCCCTTTCGTCTAGGAAGCCCAGTATGAAGGCCTATTCTGGAGTTGATATCGTCTGTACGCCTGATGGAAAACTCTTATAAGGTCTTTGAGGTGATATTTTAAGGTCTTATTGTTAAATCAGGATGCCTATCTCACCTGCTCGATGCATCATTAAGGATTGCATATGCCATATAAATTCACGTGCAAAATCAGTGCCATTCCAGAAGCATTCAACAGTTTTGCTCCAATATCTCTCTCTGTGTTGCTTATCTTGCCATTTTAAGGTCATATTATTTCATCCAAGGCATGTAGAAAAGCATTGGCATCAATTTTTGACAATTCTATTTTGGAGCTTTAAGGCCTAAAATGAAAGTTATACCCCTTTGCTCTAAGAAGGCTTGTATGAAGGCGTGTTCCTGAGCTGTTATCATCTGTCTGCCTGATCGGTAGCTCATATAGGGTCTTCTAGGCCATATTATAGGGTCTTGTGGTCAAATTAGAATGGTTATCTTGCCTGCTCGATGCATAATTAAGAATTGCATGCGCCATATAAATTAATACATAAAATTTATGCCACTTCGAAAGTATTCAATAGTTTTAGACCAATATCTCTCTGTTTGTTTCTTGGCACACCATTTTTAGGCCATAATATTTAATCTAATACATGTAGGAAGCTTTGAAATCAATTTTGGACAATTTTGTGCCGAAGCTTCTAGACCCAAAAATCTAGAGGTATACCCCTTTGGTCTTAGAAGTCCTATATGAAGGCCTAGTCTGGAGCCGATTTCACTTGTATGCCTTGCTAAGAGCTTGTATAGGGTCTTAGGTATGATGGTTTAGTGTCTTTTGGAGAAGTTGGTATGCTTATCTCCCCAGCTTGATGCCTCATTAAGAATTGCATCTGCCACATAAATTCATCACAAAATCAATGCCACTCCAGAAGTGTTTAGTGGTTTTGGCCAAATATCCCTTTATGCTTGGCACCCTATTTCTAAGCCATAATATTTATTCTATGACATGTATGAAGCATCAGTATACCCTTTTTGTCTAAGAAGCCCCAAATGAATTCCTCTTATAAAGCTGATATCATATGTGCACCCAACGGACAACTCTTAAAGGGTCTTCAAGGTTATAGTTTAGGGTCTTATTATCACATTGTGATGCCTATCTCACCCGCTTGATGCGCCATTGAGAATCGCTTATGCCATGTAAATTTACCTATAAAATCAATGCCACTTCGAAAGGATTCAACATTTTTCGCTTAATATCTCTCTCTATTGCTTATCATGCCATTTTGCGTCCATAATATTTCATTCAAGACATCTATGAAGCATTGGCCTCAATTTTTGACAATTTTATGTCGGCGCTTTGCAAAACAAATTGCAAGGGTATACACCTTTGGTCAAAGAAGGCTTGTATGAAGCCCTGTTTTGGAGCTGATATCATCCGTACGCCTGATTGTTAGCTTGTATAGGGTCTTCTAGATCATAATTTAGGGTTTTATGGTCAAATCAAGATGGTTATCTCACTTACTCAATGCATCATTAAGAATTGCGTACACCGTGTAAATTCATGAGCAAAGTCGGTGACTCTCCGGAAGCATTTGATAGTTTTGGACCAATATCTCTCTGTCTATTTTTTAGCACAATATTTTTTAAGGTTATAATATTTTGTCTAAGACATGTAGGAAACATGTGAATTAATTTTAGACAATTTCGCGCTGGAGTTTTCAGGCCCAAAATCCAAATTATACTACTTTAGTTTAAGAAGTCCTGTATGAAGGCCTATTCCAGAGTTGATATCGCTTGTATGCCTAATTGATTGCTTGTGTAGGGTCTTCTAGGCAATAGTTTAGGGTCTTGTGGTAAAATAGGTATGCCTATCTCCCATGTTCAACGCATCATTAAGAATTACATACGCCATACTCCGGAAGTGTTTGACAACTTTAGCCAAATATCTCTCTCTGTTGCATGCGCCTTACTGATAGCTCATATAGGGTCCTCTAGGTGATAATTTACTATCAAATGGTCAAATTGGTATGCCTATCTCCCCTGCTTGATGCCTTATTAGGAATTGCACATGCCATATAAATTCGAGTGCAAAATTGGTGCCACTCCAAAACCATTCAATAGTTTCAGCCCATTGTCCCTCTGTTTTTTGCTTGGTATGCCATTTTGAGACCATAATATTTCATCTAAGACATATAGGAAGCTTTTGAATCAATTTTGGATAATTCCACGCTGGAGCTTCTAGGCCCAAAATGCAAAGGTATACCTCTTTGGTTTAGGAAGGCCTATATAAAGTCCTCATTCGGAGTCAATATCGTCTATACGCCTGACAAACAGGTCGTATGGGGCCTTCCAGGTCATAGTTTAGGGTCATGTGGTCAAATCGTGATGCTTATCTTGGTTGCTCATTGCGTCGTTAAGAATTGCCTACGCCATATATCATACGCAATCGATGCCACTCCGAAAGCATTATGCAGTTTTGGCCCAATATTTCTCTATCCATGTTTTGGCACACCATTTGAGGCCATAGTATTTTGTCTAAGACATATAGGAAGCACCATATTCAATTTTGGACAATTTCATGTCGGAGCTTCCGGACCCAAAAATCCAAAGGTATACCCCTTTGTTCTAAGAATTCCTATAAAAAGGCCTGTTCCGAAGCCGATATTGGCTATATGCCTTTCTGACTGCTCGTATAGGGTCTTCTATCCAATAGTGTAGGGTCTCATGGAGAAATTGGTATCCTTATCTACCTTGCTCGATGCCTCATTAAGAATTGCATATACCATATAAATTCATGCGCAAAATCAGTGCCACTCCAAAAGCATTTGGCATTTTGGCTCAATATATCTATGCTTTTTTCTTGGCATGCCATATTGAGGCGATAATATTTTTTCTAAGACACAAAAGAAGCATCGAGATCAATTTTGTATAATTTCATGCAAGAGCTTCGGGGCCTAGATTGCAAAGTATATCCCTTTGATCTAAGAAGGCTTGTATGAAGGCTTGTTCTAGAGCGGATATTGTCTATACACCTGACCGAAAGATCATATAGGGTCTTCTAGGCTAGAGTTTAGGGTCTTATGGTCAAATTAAGATTGTTGTCTTGCCTGCTTGATGCGTCATTAAGAATGCATAACTCTCCCGCTCGATGGGTCATCAAGAATTGCATATGCCATATAAATTCCTACGCAAAATCGGCGCCACTCTGGAAGTATTCGATAATTTTGGCCTAATATCTATCCATCAGTAACTTGACACACAATTTTGAGGCCATAACATTTCATCTAACACATGTAGGAAGCATTGGAATCCATTTTAGACAAGTTCATGTCAGAGCTTCCTGGCATAAAAATCCAATAGTATACCCCTTTAGTTTAAGAACCCTGTATGAAGGCCTGTTTTGGAGTTGAAATCGTGTATTGGACAAATGGGCAGCTCATATAGTGTCTTCTAGGTGATATTTTAGGGTCTTGTGGTAAAATCAAGATGCATATCTCGCATGCTTGATGCGGTATTAAGAATTGCATATGCCATATAAATTCATGCTCAAAATACGTGCCACTTCGAAAGCATTCTGTTGTTTTTGCCAATATATGTTTGTCGATTACTTGGGACACCATTTTGAGGCCATAATATCTTGTCTAAGGCATGTGGGAAGCATTTGAATCAATTTTAAACAATTTCACATCGAAGCATCCGAGCCTAAAAATCTGAAGGTATACCCCTTTGGTCTAAGAAGCCTTGTATGAAGGCCTAATTCAGAGCCAACATCATTGTAGGACTGATGGGAAGCACATATAGGATCTATTGGTCAATATTCTAGGGTCATGTGGTCAAATGAGGATGAATATCTTGCCTACTTGATGCATCATTAAGAGTTGCATATGCCATATAAATTCATAAGAAAAATCGGTGCTACTTGGGAAGCATTCGGTAGCTTTGGCCCAACATCTATCTATGTATTACTTGGAACACCATTTTAAGACCAAAATATTTTGGCTAAGACATGTAGGAAGCACTAAAATCAATTTCAGACAATTCTGTGCCAGAGCTTCTAAGCTTAAAAATCTAAAGGTATACCCTTTTGGTTTAAGAAGCCCTGTACGAAGACCTATTTTGGAGCCGATACCATCTGTTGGACTGATGGGGAGCCCATATAGTGTCTTCCAAGTAATACTTTAGGGTCTTGTGGTAAAATTAGGATGCATATCTTATCTATTTGGTGTGCTATTAAGAATTGCATATGCCATATGAATTCATGTGCAAAGTCAGTGCCACTCTAGAAGTATTTGGTGGATTTGGACCTATATCTGTCTGTATGTTGCTTGGCACACAATTTTGAGGCCACTATATTTCATATAAGACACATAAAAAGTGTTGGACTCAATTTCAGGAATTCATTACTGAAGCTTCCAGGCCTAAAGATCCAGAGATGTACCCCTTTGGTCTAAGAATCCCTATACAAAGGCCTATTCCAAAGTTGATGTCATCTTTACACCTGACAAACAGCTTGTATAGGATCTTTTAGGCAATATTTTAGGGTCTTATGGTCAAATTGGGATGCCTATCTTGCCTTCTTGATACATCATCAAGAATTGCATATGATATATAAATTCATGATCAAAATCGATGCCATTACGGAATCATTTGATAGTTTTGGCACAATGCCTCTCTATCTATTACTTTGCACAGCATTTTTTACTGCATATATTATCTAAGACATGTAGGAATCATTGGAATTGATTTCAAACAATTTTATGTTAGAGCTTCCGTGCTTAAAAATCTGAAGGTACACCCTTTTAGTCTAGGAAGCCTTGTATGAGAGCCTCTTCAGGAGCTGATATTGTCTATGCACCTGATGGGAAACTTGTATAGCGCCTTCCAAGAAATATTTTAAGGTTTTGTGGTCAAATTGGGATGCCTATCTTACCTGCTCGATGCGACATTAAAAATTGGATACGCCAAATAAATTTACGTGTAAAATCAATGCTACTACAGATGCATTCGATAGTTCTGGACCAATATCTATCTCTTTATTGCTTGGCAAGCCATTTTGAGTCCATAATATTTTGTCTAGGACATGTACAAAACATTGGAATATATTTTGGTTAATTTTGTGCCAGTGCTTCTAGGCTCGAAAATCTGAAGGTGTACTCCCTTGGTCTGAGAAGCCTTGTATGAAGGCCCGTTCCAGAGTCAATATCGTCTGTATGCTTGATGGAGAGCTCATATAGGGTCTACTAAGTGATAGTTTAAGGGTGTTGTGGTCGAATCCACATACCTATCTTAATTTCTCAATGCGTCATTAAGAATTGCATATGCCATATAAATTCATCCGCAAAATCGGTGCCACTCCGAAAGCATTCGACAGTTTTGGCAAATTATCTACCTATCTATTTCTTAACATATCATTTTAAGGCCATAATATTTTTTCCAAGACATTTAGAAAGCATTAGAATGAATTTTGGACAGTTTCATGCTAGAGCTTCTAGGCCCAAAAATCCAAAGGTATACCCCATTGGTCTTGAAGGCCCTGTATGAAGGCCCGTTTCAACACCGATATTGTCTATACGCCTGATGGGAAACTCATATAGGATCTCCTAAGTGATATTTCAGGGTGTTGCAGTCATATTAGGACACCTATCTTACGTGCTCAATGCGCCATAAAGAATAGCATACACCATATAAATTCATGTGCAAAATTAGTGCCACTCTGGAAGCATTCGATAGTTTTGGGCAAATATCTCTCCATCTGTTGCTTGGCATGCCATTTCAATGCAATAATATCTTGTCTAAGACATATAGGAAGCATTTGGAATCAATTTTGAACTCGAAGCTTCCAAGCCCAAAAATCTGAAGCCCTGTATGAAGGCTATTCCAGAGCTGATATCGTTTATACGCCTGATGAGTAGCCCGTAAAGAGTCTTCTAGGGGATAGTTTAGGGTCTTGCATTCAAATAGGGAAACCTATCCTACATGCTTGATGCATCATTAAGAATTATATATGCCATATAAATTCATACACAATCAATGCCACTTTAGAAGCATTCGGTAGTTTTGGGCTAATATCTCTTAGTCTATTGCTTGGCATGCCATTCAAGGCCATAATATCTTGTCTAAGACATATGGAAAGCATTGGAATCAATTTTAGACAATTTTGGGTTGGATTTTCTAGTCCCAAAAATCCAAAGGTCTTTGGTCTAACAAGCCCTGTATGAAGGCCTATTCTAGAGCCAATATCATTGTAGCATTGATGGGTGGCTCATATAGGGTCTTCTGGGCAATATTCTAAGGTCTTGTGGTCAAATTGGGATGCATATTTCTCCTACTCATTCCATCGCATATGCTATATAAATTCGCATGCAAAATCGGTGTCACTCTAGAAGTACTCGATAGTTTTTTCCCAATATCTGTCCATCTATTACTTGGCACTCCATTTTGAGGCCATAATATTTTGTCTAAGACACATAAAAATAATTGGAATCCATTTTAGATAAGTTCTTGCTAGATCTTTCGGGCCAAAAATTCTGAAGGTATACTCGTTTGGTCTAAGAAGCCCTATATGAAAACCTATTCTGGAGCTGATATCATCTCCTGGATTGACAGGTAGCTTGTATAGTGTCAGTTAGGTGATATTTTAGGGTTTTATAGTGAAATTAGGATGCATATCTTGCATGCTCGATGTGTTATTAGGAATTGCATGCGCCATATAAATTCATGCTTAGAATCGATGCCTACGGAAGCATTTGGCATTTTTGGCCCAATATCTATCTATCTGCTGGTTGGCACACCATTTTGAGGCCATAATATCTCATATAAGACATGTGGAAAGCATTGGAATAAATTTGAAATAATTTTCTATCAGAGCTTCCTAGACAAAAACTCCAAAGGTAAACCCCTTTTGTTTAAGCAGCCCTATATGAAGGCCTAATTCGAAGCCAATATCATTGTAGGAGTTATGTGCAGCTCATGTAGGATCCTCTGGCAGTATTCTAAGGCCTTATGGTCAAATTAGGATGCATATCTTGCATGTTTGATGGATCATTAATATTTCATATGCCATACAAATTCATGCGCAAAATCAGAGCCACTATAAAAGCATTCGACAGTTTTGGTCAAATATCTAATTGTCTATTACTTTGCACACCATTTTCAGGGTATAATATTTCATCTAAGACATATAGACAGTATTGGAATAAATTTTATATGGTTCCATGTCGAAGCTTCCAAGCTTAAAAATCCAAAGGTATACCCTATCTGAAGGCCAGTTTCGGAGTTGATATCATTTTTTAGACTGATGGGGAGCCTTTATAGTGTTTTTTAGTTAATATTTTAGGGTCTTGTGGTGAAATTGGGATGCATATCATATCTGTTTGATGCATTATTAAGAATTGCATATGCTATATGAATTAATGAGCAAAATCGGTGCCACTCCGGAGGTATTCGGCGGATTTGGCTCTATATTTGTCTGTCTGTTAGTTGGCAAACAATGTTGAGGCATAATATTTTATATAAGACATTTAGAAATCTTTAAAATCAATTTTGGACAATTTAGTGCCAAAGCTTCTAGCCTAAAAATCCGAAGGTATACCCCTTTAGTTTAAGAAGGCATGTATGAAGGCTTATTTTGGAGCTGATATCGTCTGTGGGACTAATGGGTAGCTTGCATAGTCTTCTAAGTGATATTTTAGGGTCTTATGGTAAAATTAAGATGCATATCTATTGTGCTCAATCACATACGCCATATAAAATCAAGCACAAAATTAGTGCCACTCTAGAAGCATTCGACAGTTTTTGCCCATTATCTGTCTATCTGCTACTTGGCACACTATTTTAAGGCCAAAATATTTCCTCTAACACGTGTAAGAAGCATTAGAATCAATTTTGGACTATTTTGTGTTGGATCTTCAGGGCTTAAAAATCCAAAGGTGTACCCCTTTGGTTTAAGAAGCCCTATATAACGACTTATTTTGGAGCCGAGATCGTCCGTAGGAGTAATATACAGCTTGTATAGGGTCTTCTAAGCAATATTTTAGGGTCTTTTGGTAAAATTGAGATACATATCTCACCTAATCAATGCCTCATTAAAAACAGTTTACGCCATATAAATTCATGCAAAAAATTGGTGCCACTTTGAAAGCATTTGGTAGTTTTGGCCCAATATCTGTCTATCTGTTACATGGCACACCATTTTCAGGCCAAAATATTTTATCTAAGGCATGAAATAAGCATTGGAATTAATTTTGGACATATCTGTGTCGGAGCTTCCGGGCCCAAAAATCCAAAAGGTATACCCCTTTGGTCTAAGAAGCATTGTATAAAGGTATGTTCCAAAGCTAATATCGTATGAACGCCTAATGAATAGCTCATATAGGGTCTTGTAGGCAATGGTTTAGTGTCTTACGGTTAAATTGAGACACCTATGTTGCATGCTTGATGCGCCATTAAGAATTTCATATGCCATATGAATTCATGCGCAAAATTAGTGCCACTCTAGAAGCATTCGACAGTCTTGGGCAAATATCTCTGTCTGTTGCTTGGAATGCTATTTTTAGGCCATAATATCTTATCTAAGACATATACTAAGCATTGGAATCAATTTTAGACAAGTTTACGATGGAGCTTTCAGGCCTAAGAATCCAAAGGTATACCCCTTTGATCTAAGAATCCCTGTATAAAGGCTTATTCCATAGCCAGTATTGTTGTAGGACTAATGGGCAACCCACATAAGGTCTCCTAGGCAATATTCTAAGGTCCCAAAGCCAAGTAGGGACACATATCTTGACTTCTTAATGCGTCATTAAGAATTGCATATGCCATATATATTCATGTGCAAAATTGGTGCCACTCCCCAAGCATTTGGTTGTTTTAGACCAATATCTGTTCGTGTGTTACTTGGCACACCATTTTGAGGCCATAATATTTTGTCTAAGACATGTAGGAAGCATAGGAATCAATTTTGGACAACTTTGTGCCAGAGCTTCTAGGCCTAAAAATTCCAACGGTGTACCTCTTTGGTCTAAAATGCCCTGTACAAAGGCCTGTTCCAGAGCCAATATCGCACGTAGGACTGATGGGCATCTTGTACAAGGTCTTCTAGGCAATTTTAAAATGCCTTGTGGTCAAATCCAAATGCATAACTCATCTTCTCAATGCATCATTGAGAACTGCATACGCCATATAAATTCATATGCAAAATCGGTGTCACTCCAGAAGCATTCGACAGTTTTAGTCTAATATCTATTTGTCTATTGCTTGGCACACCATTTTAAGGCCATAATATCTTATTTAAGACACTTAGAAAGCATTGGAATCATTTTTCAACATTTTCGTGTTGGAGCATTGGAAGCCCTGTACGAAGGCTCATTTTAGAGTCGATATCATCCGTAGGACTAATGGGCAGTTCATATGGGGTCCTTTAATAGTTATTTTTAGGCGCCTGTGGTAAAATTAGGACACATATCTTGCTTGTTCATTGCGTCATTAAGAATAGGATAAGCCATATAAATTCATGCGCAAAACTAGTGTCACTCCGGAAGCATTCGGTAGTTTCGGCCCAATATTTGTCTGTCTATTACTTAGCCACACCATTTCAAGGCCAAAATATTTCATCAAAGACATGTAGAAAGCATTGGAATCAAATTTGAACAAATCCTTGTCAGAGCTTCCGGGCTTAAAAATCCAAAGGTATACACCTTTAGTTTGAGAAGCCCTATACGAAGGCCTGTTTTGAAAATGATATCATTCGTACGACTGATGGGCAGCTTGTATATGGTCTTCTAGGTGATAGTCTAGAGTCTTATGGTAAAATCAAGATTTCTATCTTGCTCGCTCGATGCGTCATTCAGTATTGTACACACTATATAAATTCATGCGTAAAATCAGTGCCACTACAAAAGCATTTGAAAGTTTTGGCCCAATATCTCTTTGTCTGTTGCTTCACATGCCTTTTCGAAGCCATAATATTTTTTCTAAGATATGTCAGAAGCATTGGAATGAATTTTAGCAATTACATGCTCGAGCTTCTAGGCCTAAAAATCCAAAGGTATACCCCTTTAGTATAAAAAACCCTATTCTGGAGCCGACATTGTATGTAGGACTGATGGACAACTCGTATAATGTCTTGTAAGACATATTTTAGGGTCTTGTCATAAAATGAGGATGCATATCTTACCTACTTGATACATTATTAAGAATTGCATACGCCGTATAAATTCATATGCAAAATCGGTACCGCACCGAAAGCATTCATCAGTTTTGGCCCAATATCTATTTGTTTGCTCCATGGCACACAATTTTAAGGCCAAAATATTTTATCTAAGACATTTAGAAAGCATTAGAATCAATTTTGTATAATTTCATGGCAAAGCTTCTAGGCCCAAAAATCCAAAGGTATACCCCTTTGGTCTAAGAAGCCCCATTTGAAGGCCTGTTTCGGACTCAATATCAT
Source organism: Jatropha multifida (assembly GCA_948099535.1). Lineage (NCBI taxonomy): Eukaryota > Viridiplantae > Streptophyta > Magnoliopsida > Malpighiales > Euphorbiaceae > Jatropha > Jatropha multifida. The sequence goes on from CANUEX010130813.1 coordinate 101,853, forward strand.
CTGTAGGATTAATGGGTAGCTAGTATAGGGTTTTTCAAATGATATGTTAGGGTCTTCTAGATGATAGTTTAAGGTGAAGTCAGGACACTTATCTTACTTGCTGGATGCGCATTAAGAATTGCATATGCCATATAAATTCATGCATAAAATCAATGCCACTCCAAAAGCATTTGGCACTTTTAGCCAAATATCTCTCTAGTTTTGCTTGGCATGCCATTTCAAGGCCATAATATTATGCCTAAGATATGTAGAAAGCATTGAAATCAGTTTTAGACAATTTCGTATCGGAGCTTCCGGGGCAAAAAATCCAAAGGTACCATTTGGTTTGAGAAGCATAATATGAAGGCCTATTCTAGATCTGTTATTATCTTTACGCCTGATGAGCAAGTTGTGTAAGGTCTTCTTTACTATTTTTTAGGGTCTCATGGTCAAATTGGGATACATATCTTGCCTACTTGATACGTCAATAAGAATTGCATACGCCATATGAATTCATGTGCAAAATCGGTGCCACTACGAAAGCATTGGGCAGTTTTGACCTAATCTTGCTCTTTTTGTTATTTGGCATGCCATTTTGAGGCCATACTATTTGGTCTAAGACATGTAGGGATCATTAAAATCAATTTCAAACAAATCCATGCTAGAGCTTCCATGCCCAAAGATATAAAGGTATAGCACTTTAGTTTGAGAAGCCTTGTATGAAGGCATATTCCAGAGTTGATATCGTATGTGCAACTGAAGGGCAGCTCATATGGGGTCCTCTACATGATCTTTTAAGGTCTTATGGTCAAATTAGGATGCTTATCTCACATGCTCAATATGTCATTAAGAATTGCATACACCATATAAATTCATGCACAAAATTTGTGTCAGTCTGGAACCATTTATCAGTTTTTAGCCCCAATATATGTCTATCTATTGCTTTGCATGCCATTTCAAGTCCATAATATTTCATCTAAGACATGTAAAAAGCATTAGAATTAATCTTGGAAAATTTTGCATCGAAACTTTTGGGCCCAAAAATTCAAAGGTATACCCCTTTGGTCTAAGAAGACTGATACAACGGCCTATTCTGGAGCTAGTATCATTCGTATACCTAATGGGCGATTCATATAGGTTCTTCTAGGTTATTTTTTAGGATCTTCTGGTCAAATTGAGAAGCATATCATGCATGCTCAATGCATCATAAAGAGTTGCATACGACATATAAATTTATGCATAAAATCGGTGCAACTCTAAAAGGATTCGATAGTTTTTGGCAAATATCTATCTTTATGTTCCTTAGCATGTCATTTTAAGGCCATAATATTTTGTCTATGACATGTAGGAAGCATTGTAATAAATTTTAGACAATTTTATACCAGAACTTCTAGGCCCAAAAATCCAGAGTTATCCCCTTTGGTCTGGGAAGACCTATATGAAGGCCTATTCCAGAGCCGATATCATTTGTATGCTTGACGTGTAGCTCATACAACGTCTTCTAGGCAATGGCTTGGGGTCTTGTGTTCAAATTGGGATTCCTATCTCAATTACTCGATAAGCCATTAAGAATTGCATACACAATATAAATTCACTCGCAAAATCAATGTCACTCTAGAAGCATTTGGAAGTTTTAGCCCAATATCTCTCTGTCTATTGCTTGGCATGCCATTTTGATGACATAGTATTTTTTCTAAGACATATAAAAAGCATTAGATTTAAGTTTGAATAATTTTGCATCGGAGATTCCATGCCCAAAATCCAAAGGTAGACCCCTCTGGTCTAAGAAGCCTTGTATAAAGGCCTATTTCAGAGCCAATATCATATATGGGACTCACGGGCAGCCCATATAGTGCCTTTTAGGTAATTTTTTAAGGTCTTATAATCAAATCGGGATGCATATCTTACATGCTCAATGCATCATCAAGAATTGCATTCGCCATACGAATTCATGCGCAAAATCGATTCCACTCTAGAAGCATTCAATAGTTTTGGCCTAATATCTGTTTGTCTATTACATGGCACACCATTTTAAGGGCATAATATCTTGTCTAAGACATATGGGAAGCATTCGAATCAATTTCAAACAATTTCCTGCCAGAGCTTCCAGGCCCAAAAATCCAAAGGTGTACCCTTTAGTCTAAAAAGCCCTGTATGAAGGCCTGCTTCGGAGCCGATATTATCTGTAGGACTAGCGGGCAACTCATATAGGGTCTTCTAGACCATATTTTAAGGTCTTGCGGTCAAATTGGGATGCATATCTTGCCTACTTGATGTCTCATTAAGAACTGCATATGCCATACAAATTCATGCGCAAAATTGATGCAACTATGGAAGCATCAGGCAGTTTTGGCCCAATATCTATCCGTCTATTACTTAGCACATCATTCTGAAGCCATAATATTTTTTCTAAGATATTTGGGAAGCATTGGAATCAATTTTCGACAAATTCAGGCCGGAGCTTTTGAGTTAAGAAATCCAAAGGTATACCCTTTTGGCCTAACAAGCCTCGTATGAACGCTTGTTTCAAAGCCGATATCATCTTAACGGCTAATTGGTAGCTCATATAGGGTCTTCTAGATGATATTTTAGGGTCTTGTTATCAAATTAGGACTCCTATCATGCCTGCTCAATGCGTCATTAAGAATTGCATATGCCATATAAATTCATGCACAAAATCGATTCCACCCAGGAAGCATTCAGCAGTTTTGACCCAATATCTATCTATTTGTTGTTTGGCAAACCAATTTTGGGCCATAATATTTTATCTAAGACATGTAGAAAGCATTAGAATCAATTTTAAACAATTTTGTGTTGAAGCTTCAAGACCCAAAAAATGCAAAGGTATAGCCCTTTGGTCTAAGAAGCCCTCTACGAAGGCCTTTTCTACAGTCGATATTATTTGTAAGATTGATAGGCAGCTCGTATAGGGTCTTTTGGATAATATTTTAGGGTCTTGTGGTCAAATTGAGATGCCATCTTGTTTGCTTGATGTGTCATTAAGAATTGCATATGGTATGTAAATTCATACACAAAATCATTTTCACTCTAGAAGCATTCATTAATTTTAGCCCATTATCTCTCTTTAGTTGCTTGGTGTGCCATTTCAAGGCCATAATATTTCATCTAATACATGTAGAAAGCACTAAAATCAATTTGGAATAATACAATGTCTGAGGTTCCCTGCCCAAAAATCCAAAGGTATAAACCTTTGGTCTAGGAAGACCTATACAAAGGCCTATTCCAGAGCCGATATCGTTTGTACGCCTGACAGATAGCTCATATAAGGTCTTCTAGAAAATATTTTAGGATCTTGTGATCAAATTAGAACACCTATCTCGTTTGCTTTCTAAGTCTTTAAGAATTGCATATGCATTATAAATTTTTGCCCAAAATCGTTACCAATCTAGAAGCATTCAACAGCTTTGGACAAATATCTCTTTATTTGTTGCTTAGCACAGCCTTTTAAGGCCATAAAATTTCATCTAAGACATGTAGGAAGCATTGGAATCAATTTAGAACAAATCCTGTTAGAGTTTTCAGGATAAAAAATCCAATGGTATACCCCATTGGTCTAAGAAAGCCCATATGAAGGCCTGTTCCGGAGCTGATATAGTCTGTATATGGCTAACAGACAGCTGGTATAGGGTCTTCTAGGTGAAATTTTAGATTCTTATGGTCAAATTGGATGTCTATAATGCCAACTCGATGGATAATTAAGAATTGCATACACCATATAAATTCATATGCAAAGTCGATGCCACTTCGGAAGCATTTATCAGCTTAGGCCAAATATACGTTTGTCTATTCCTTGGCATGCCATTTTAAGGCCATAATATTTTATCTAAGACTTGTAGTCACCATTAAAATCAATTTTGGACAATTTCATGTCGGAGCGTCCAGGCCCATAAATCCAAAGTTATACCCCTTTGGTCTAAGAAGCCCTATATGAAGGCCCATTCCAGAGCCGATATCATCTGTATAGCTGATGGGAAACTAGCATAGGGTCTTTTAGGTGATATTTCAAATCTTAGATTCTAATTAGGATGCCTATCTCACAAACTCAATAACTCATTAAGAATTGCATATGTTATATAAATTCATGTGGAAAATCAATGCCACTTCAGAATTATTCAGCAATTTTGGCCCAATATCTCACTGTCTTTTTCTTGGCACACTATTTTGAGGCCATAATATTTTTTCTAAGAACGTAAAAAGCATTAGAATCTATTTTGAACAAATCCTTTTAGGAGCTTCTGGACCCAAAAATCCAAAGGTATACCCATTTGGTCCAAGAACCCCAATATGAAGGCCAGTCTTGGAGCCGATATCGTCTGTACGCTTAATGGGCACCTCATATAGGATGTTCTAGGCAATTGTTTATGGTCTTATGGTCAAATTGAGATGCCTATCTTGCCCACTTGATGTGTCATTAAGACTTGCACACAAAATATAAATTTATGCTCACAATTGATGCCACTCAAGAAGCATTTGGCAGTTTTTGCCCAATATCCATCTGTCTGTTGCTTGGTACACCATTTTGGGGCCATAATATTTTGTCAAAAACATGTAGGAAGCATTGGATCAATTTTGGATAATTTCATGTCGTATCTTTCGGGCCTAAAAAATCCAATGATATACCCCTTTGGTCTATCAAGCCCTCTATGAAGGCCCATTCTAGAGTTGATATCATCTATACGCCTGACAGGCAGCTCATATAGGGTCTTCTAGATGATAAAATTATAGGGTATTGCAGTCTTATTGGGATGCCTATCTCGCCTACTCAATGCATCAGTGAGAATTGCATATGCCATGTAAATTCATGCACAAAATCAATGCCACTCCGAAGTATTCATCATTTTTGGTCCAATATCTCTCTGTCTATTGCTTGGCACACCATTTGAGGGCATAATATTTCATCTAATACGTATAGAAAACATTAGAATTAGTTTTAGGTAAATCTATACCGGAGCTTCTGGGCCCAAAAATCCAAAGGTATACCCCTTTAGTTTAAGAAGCCCTATATGAAGGTCTGTTCTGAAGCCGATATCATTTGTAAGCCTGATGGGCAGCTCGTATAGGGTCTTTTAGGCAATTTTTCTAAGGCCTTTTGGATAAATTGGGATTCCTATCTTTCCCACTTAGTAAGTCATTAAGAATTGCATATGTAATATAAATTTATGCACAAAATCAATGCCACTCTGGAAGCATTCTGCAATTTTAGGACAATATGAGTATGTTTGTTGCTTGGCATGCAATTTTGATGCCATAATATTCCATCTAAGATGTTTACAAATCATTGGAATCAATTTTGCATAATTTTGTGTCGCAGCTTTCGGGACCAAAAATCCAAAGGTATACCATTTTGGTCTAAGAAGCCATTTATGAGGGCCCGGTATGAGCCAATATCGTTTGTACGCCTGATGAGAAGATCATATAGGGTCTTCTAGGTGATATTTTAGGGTCTTGTGGTCTAATCAAGATCTATCTTGCCCACTTAATGCATCAATAAGAATTATATATGCCATATAAATTAATATGCAAAATTGGTGCCACTCTAGAAGCATTAAGCAGCTTTGGCCCAATATCTGTTTGTCTGTTGCTTGGCATGCCATTTTGAGTCCATAATATTTCATCTAATACATGTAGGAACCATTAGAAATAATTTTGGACAATTCCATGTTGGAGCTTCCAGGCCCAAAAATCCAAAGGTATAGCCTTTTAGTCTAAAAAGCCTTATCTGAAGGCCCATTCCAAAGTTGATATCCTCTGCATGCCAGATGAGCAACATGTATAGGGTCATCTAGGTGATAGTGTAGGTCTTGTGGTGTAATCAGGATGCCTATCTCGCCTGCACGATGCATCATACGCCATATAAATTCAAGTGCAAAATCGGTGCCACTCTAGAAGCATTCTTCAGTTTTGGCCCAATATCTCTTTGTCTGTTGGTTGGCACGCAATTTTAAGGCCATAAGATTTTGTCTATGACATGTACAAATCATTAGAATGAATTTTGGATAAATTTGTGTTGGAGCTTCCAAGCCCAAAAATCCAAAGGTATACCTCTTTGGTCTAAGAAGCCCTATATGAAGACAATTTCCGTAGATGATATCATCTGTATGCTTGATGGGAAGCTTGTACAAGCCTTTCTAGGTGATATTTTAGGGTCTTTCACTAAAATTAGGAGGCCTATCTACCTTCTCGATGCATCAGTAAGAATTGCATATGCCATAAAAACTCATACGCAAAATTGCTACTACTCCAGAAGCATTCGACAATTTTGGCACAATATATGTCTGTTTATTGCTTGGCACATCATTTTGAGGCCATAATATTTCTTTTAAGACATGGATGAAGCATTCAAATTAATTTTAGAAAATGTCATGTAAGAGCTTTCAAGCCCAAAAATCCAAAGGTATACCACTTTGGTCTAAGAAGCCCAACATGAAGTCCTGTTTCAGAGCCCATATAGTTTGTGGGACTAATGGGTACCTTGTATAGGGTCCTTTAGGGGATATTCAGAGTCTTGTGGTCAAATTGGGATGTATATCTCTCCTACTCAATGCGTCATTAAGAATTGAGTACACCATACAAATTCATATGCAAAATTAGTGACACTTCGAAAGCATTCGGGAGTTTTGGCCTAATATCTATTTATTTGTTACTTGGTATACCATTTTAAGGTCATAATATTTTATCTAAGACATGTCCAAAGCATTGGAATCAATTTTAAACAAATTTGTGTCAGATCTTTTGGACCCGAAAATCCAAAGGTATACCCATTTGGTCTTAGAAGCCCATATGAAGGCCTTATCCAGAGCCAGTATCATCTGAATGCCTAATGAGCAACTGGTATAGGGTCTTCTAGGTAATATTTTAGGGTCTTTTGGTCAAATTGGGATGCCTATCTTGCCTGATAGATGCGTCATTAAGAATTGAGCACGCCATATAAATTCAGGCGCAAAATCGGTGCTACACTAAAAGCTTTCGGTAGTTTGGGCCAATATCTGTCTATTTGTTGCTTGGCACACCATTTAGAGGCTATAATATTTTTTCTAACACATATAGTAAGCATTAGAATCAATTTTGGACTATTCTGTGATGGAGCTTTCGAGTCCAAAAATCCAAAGGTATACCTCTTTGGTCTAAAAAGTTTTATATGAAGGTCGTTTCAGAGCCCATGTAGTCTGTAGGAATGAAAAGCAACTTGTATAGGGTCTACTAGGGTATATTTTATGTCTTGTACCCAAATCGGGATGCATATCTTGCCCACTCGATGCTTCATTAACAATTGCATCTGCCATATGTGCAAAATCAGTGCCATTCCAAAGCATTTAGCAGTTTTGGCCGAGTATCTATCTGTTTGTTTCTTTGCACACCAATTTAAGGCCATAATATTTTATCTAATACATGTAGTAAGCATTAGATCAATTTTAGACAATTCTGTGTCGGAGCTTTCGGGCCCAAAAATTCAAAGGTATAACCCTTTGGTCTAAGAAGCATTGTATGAAAAGGCATGTTTCGGAGTCGATATCGTCTGTACGCCTGACGGGCAATGCATATAAGTTCTTCTAAGAAATTGTTTAGGCTCTTCTAGTTAAATTAGGATGCCTATCTCACTTGCCCAATGCGTCACTAGGAATCGCGTATGCCATATAAATTCATGTGCAAAATCAGCGCCACTCCAGAAGCATTTGACAGTTTTGGACCAATATTTGTCTATCTGTCGCTTGGAACACCATTTCAAGGTCATAATATTTCATCCAAGGCATGTAGAAAGCATTGGAAAAAAATTTTCACGATTCTGTGTTGGAGCAGTCGGCCCCAAAAAACCAAAGGTATACCCCTTTGGTTTAGGAAAACCTATGCGAAGGCATGTTCTTGAGTTGATATCATATGTACGCCTGACAGCAGCTCATATAAGGTCTTCTAAGCAATATTTTAGGGCCTTCTAATCAAATTAGAGTACCTATCTTGGCTATTCGATAAGTCAATAAAAATTGCATGGGCAATATAAATTCATGCACAAAATCGATGCCACTCTAGAAGCATTTAGCAGTTTCTACCTAATATCAGTTTGTCTATTACTTAGCCCACCATTTTTAGCCATAATATTTTATCTAAGACATGTAGGAGGCATTGGAATAAATTTTTGACAACCCCGCGCATTGGCTTCCAGCCCCAAAAGTCTAAGGGTGTACCCCTTTGACCTAAAAAGCTGATTCATCTGTGTGGTTGACGAGCAATTGGTATAAGGTCTTCTAAACTATAGTTTAGATCTTATAGTCAAATCACTATGTCTATCTTGCCTGCTTGATGCGTCATTAAGAATTGCATTCCCCATATTAATTCATGCCCAAAATGGGTGCCACTCCAAAAGCATTCGGTAGATTTAGCTCAATATCTCTTCATTTGTTGCGTGACATGCCCTTTTGAGGCCATAAAATTTCCTCTAAGACATGAAGGAGGCGTTGAAATCAATTTTAGATAATTTTGCACTGGAGCTTCCAAGCCCAAAATCCCAAAGGTATACCCCTTTAATTTAAGAAGCAACGTATGAATGCCTATTTCGGAGCCGATATCGTCTATAGGACTGATGAGCTACAAGTATAAGGTCCTCTAGGCAATATTTAAAAGCCTTTCGATCAAATTGGGTTGCATATCTTGCCAGCTCGATGCGTCATTAAGAATTGCATACACCATATTAATTTATGTGCAAAAACGGTGCTGCACTAGAAGCATTTAGCAATTTTGGCCGAATATTTCTTTGTTTGTTGTTTGGCACTCCATTTTAAGGCTGTAATATTTTGTCTAAGACATTTAGGAAGCATAAGAATCAATTATGGATAATTTCAAGCCAGACCTTTTGGGCACAAAAATCCAAAGGTATACCTCTTTCATCTCAGAAGCCCTACATGAAGGCCTTTTTCGGAGTCGATATTGTTTGTACGCCTAATAAGAAACTCGTATAGGATCTTCCAAGTAATAGTTTAGGGACTTGTGGCAAAATTAGGATGCATATCTTGCCTGCTCCATGCATCATTAAAAATTGATAGCGTTTTTTGCAAGTGTACGAAATCGCAATAAGTAATAAAGAGTGAGTAGAGTATCATCCCACGAAAATTGTATACCAAGTACCAAAATTATTTTAATCTACTATTATTTAAAAAATAATAAAATAAGTACTTGTAGAAGAAATCAAGGTTTAAAAGCTGCTAGGGATATTGATTTCACTTAACTCTACCCAATTTCTTTTATTAGTTTGTTAATCAATTTTAATTATTCAAGTAGAGGCAATAACCCTATAGTCACTAACAAGCTCTCCTGATGTATTGTTAGCTATTTTAATCTCAATTAATTACATATCTCCTAATAGCACAACCAAACATGAATTAAATAATTAAGTTTTATGGTTTATTTAAGAATTCATAATCTAAGGTTATTAAATTATGAAAACCCCCCATGAGTCAAACCATATAGCTTCCGCATCAAGTTATTATTCTCATGTAATTTATTACTCTTTTCTTATTAAAAACCCTTCTTCCGATAGTGATTAATGAAATAAATCAATCCAAGGGAAAACCTTTACCTAGAAGCATTAAGTTCGATAATAAATTATAACTTGAACAAAGAAAAGCAAATCTAATATCATAAATTAGAGTAGAAGTTAAGCTAAGAATCAATCTTTTTCTAATGCCCTGGTGATCCTCCTTTTATATAGACTTCATAGGCCGTCTTCTAATCTAAGTAGGAAAATAGCTGGCCTAATTAGGAAGAAACATAATCCGTGTAGGAAACTAACTTTGATTTGGATTCCTTCCTAATTGGGATTCTTCTTCCAATGGGTGGGTTTGAGTACTACTATGGTGGGCTCTTGTTTTAATCTCATGCGGAGTCATGTATGGGCCGTCTAGGCTTTAAATCTTCATGGGCTAAATAGTGGAATTTGGCCCATTAAATTTTGCAGCAATTCTGGCTATTTTTCTATTAAAAAATCCTTCAAATTAAGCTTATTAAGAATTAAGGAAACTTAATTGAAAATATAATTAATCTAAACAAAAGCTAATCAAGAATTGCAAAATTGATGCCATATTAATCCTAAGCTAAAAATACTATTCAAATACCATAATTTCCAATAAATCCTAAGCTAAAAATACTATAAAAATATGACGTATCAAGAATTGCATATGCCATATTAATTCCTACGCAAAATTGATGCCACTCCGAAAGCATTCGATAGTTTTAGACCAATATTTGTCATTCTTTTGCTTGGCACGCCATTTTAAGGCTATAATATTTTGTCTAAGACATGTAAGAAGCATAATAATCAATTTTTTACAATTTCATACAGGAGCTTACGGGCCTAAAATCTAAAGATATACCCCTTTGGTCTAAGAAGCTCTGCATAAAGGCCTGTTCCAGAGCTTATATTGTTTGTACGCCTAACAAGCAACTAGTATAAGGTATTTTAGGCAATAGTTTAAGATCTTACAGTTAAATCTATATGCCTCTCGTGCCAGCTCAATGCATCATTAAGAATTGCATACGGCATATTAATTCAAGTGCAAATTCGGTGCCACTCCGAAAGCATTCGGTAGTTTTGGCCCAATATCTCTTTATCTGTTGCTCGGCCTGCCATTTTTACACTATAATATTTTTTCTAAGATATATAGGAAGTATTAGAATCAATTTTGGACAATTCCATGTCAAAGCTTCTGATCCCAAAAATTCAAAGGTATACTCCTTTGGTCTAAGTAGCCCTATACGAAGGCCTGTTTCGAATGTGATATCGTCTGTACACTTGATGGGTAGCTATTATAGGGTCTTTTAAGGGGTATTTTTAGGTTTTGTGGTCAAATCGAGATGCCTATGTTATCTGCCCGATGCGTCATTAAGAATTGCATACGCCATATAAATTCATACGCGAAATCAATGCCAATCCGAAAGCATTCGACAATTTTGGCCTAATATTTATCTGTCTATTGGTTGGCATGTCATTTTGATGTGGAGGAAGCATTATAATCAATTTCAAAAAAATCTGTGCCAGAGCTTTTAGCCCCAAAAATCCCAAGGTGCCTCTTTGGTTTAAAAAACCATGTATGAAGGTCAATTCCAGAGCCGATATCATTTGTGCACCTGATGAGAAACTCATAAGGGATATTCTAGCTCATATTTTAGGGTCTATTGTCAAATCAAGATGCCTATTTCACCTGCTTGATGCATAGAATTGCATACACCATATAAATTCATGCGCAAAATTAGTTCCACTCTGAAAGCATTCGGCAATTATGGCCCAATATCACTCTGTCTGTTGCATGGCATGCCATTTTGAGGCCATAATAGTTTGGTTAAGACATGTAGTAAACATAAGAATTAATTTTAAACAATTTCGTGTGGGAGCTTTCAGGCCCAAAAATCCAAAGATATACCCCTTTAGTCTACGAATCCTGTACGAAGTCATGCTCCTTAGTCGATATTGTCTGTACGCCTAATGGTCAGCTCATGTAAAGTCTTCTATGTGATAATTTAAGGTATACCAATATCTGTTTGTCTATTACTTAGCATGCCCTTTTGAGGCCATAATATTTTTTCTAATACATGTAGGAAGCATTAGAATTAATTTTAAATAATTTCATGCTAAAGCTTCTGGGCCTAAAAATCCAACAGTATACCCCTTTGTTCTAAAAAGCCCTATATGAAGGCCTGTTCCGATGCCGATATCATTTGTACGTCTGATGGAAAGTTGGTACAGGGACTTTTAGGCGATAGTTTAGGGTCCTATGGTCAAATCTAGATGCCTATCTTGCCTACTCGATGTGTCATTAAGAATTGCATATGCCATATAAATTCATGCACAAAATTGGTGCCACTCCGGAAGCATTCGACAATTTTAGTCCCATATCTCTCAAACTGTTGCTCAAAATGCCATTTTAAGGCCATAATATTTTTTCTAAGGAATATAAGAAGCATTAGAATGAATTTCATACAATTCTATGCCGAAGCTACCAGGTCCAAAAATCCAGAGGTACACCCTTTTGGTATAAGAAGCCTTATATGAACGCCTATTTTGGAGCCGATATCATCTTTACGCTTGATAAGTAGCTTGTATAGGGTCTTCTAGGTGATAGTTTAGGGTCTTGTGGTCAAATTAGTATGCCTATCTCACTTGCTCAATGCGTCATTAAGAATTGCATACGGCATTAAAATTCATGTGCAAAATTAGTGCAGCTCCAGAAGCTTTTGGTAGTTTTGGCCCAATATCCCTTTGTCTATTGCTTGGAATGTCATTTTGAAACTATTATATTTAATCTAAGACATCTAGGAAGCATTGGAATCAATTTCAGAAAATTCTATGATGGAGCTTCCAGGCCTAAAAATCTAAAGGTATACTCCTTTGGTCTAAGAACCCTGTATGAAGGCCTATTTCGGAGCTGATATAGTCTATACGCTTAATGGGTAGCTTGCATAAAGTCTTCCAGGCAATATATTAGGGAGGGTCTTGTGGTCAAATCGCGATGGCTATCTCGCCTTCTCAATGCATCATTGTTATTGCATGAGGCATATAAATTCATGTAAAAAATTGGTGTCATTCCGGTATTGTCTGTATGCCTGATGGACAACTCATATGGGGTATTCTAGGCAATAGTTTAGGGTCCCATGGTCAAATCAATATGCCTATCTCACCTTCTTAATGCATCATCAAGAATTGCTTGTGCCATATTAATTCATGCACAAAATCAGTGCCACTACAGAAGCATTCGACAGTTTTGCCCCAATATCTCTCTGTTGGTTTATTGGCATGCCATTTTTAGGTTATAATATTTCATCTAAGACATGAAGGAAGCATTGGAATCATTTTTGGCAATTTCACTGGGAAACTTTTGAGCTTGAAAATACAAAGGTATACCCCTTTGGTATAAAAAGCCCTGTACAAAGACCAGTTTCGGGGGCAGCTCATATAGGGTCCTTTATGTGATACTTTGGGATCTTCTGGTCAAATTAATATGCTTATCTTGCCTACTCAATGCGTCATTAAGAATTGCATATGCCATATAAATTCATGCGCAAAATCGATGCAATCCAAAAGCATTAGGGAGTTTTAGCCCAATATCTCTTTATCTGTTACTTGGAACACCATTTCAAAGCCATAATATTTTGTATAAGATACGTAGGAAACATTGGAACTTATTTTGGACAATTATGTGCTTGAGCTTCCAGGCCAAAAAATCCAAAGGTATACCCCTTTGGTCTAAGAAGTCCTGTATGAAGGCTTGTTTTGAACCTGATATCATTTCTATGCTTGATAGGTAGCTCGTATAGGGCCATCTAGGAGATAGTTTAAGGAGTGTCTTATGGTCAAATTGGGATGTCTATCCACCTACTGGATGCATCATTAATCATTGCATAAGGCATATAAATTCATGTAAAAAATTTAAGCCACCTTGGTAGCATTGTGTGTTTTTTGCCCAATATCTCTCTCTTTGTTGCTTAGCATGCCATTTTGAGAGCATAATATTTTGCCAAAGACATGTAAGAAGCATTAGATTCAATTTTGGATAATTCTGTACTGAAGCTTTCAGGCCCAAAAAAATCCGTAGGTATACCCATTTGGTCTAAGAAGCCTAGTATGAAGGCCTATTTCGGAGCCGATATCATCTGTACACTTGACAAGCAACTCATATCGAGTAATCTAAGCTATATTTTAGGTTCTTATGGTCAAATCAATATGCCTATCTTGCCTACTTGATTCATCATTAAGAATTATATATGCCATATAAATTCATGCGCAAAATCAGTGCCACTCTGAAAGCATTCGGCAGTTTTGGTCTAATATCTCTCTGTTGGCTATTTGGCATGCCATTTTAAGGCCATAATATTTTGTGTAAGATATATAGGATGTATTAGATTCATTTTTGGACAATTTCGTGCTGGAGCTTCTGGTCTTAAAAATCCAAAGGTATACCCTTTTGCCCTAAAAGGCCCTGTATGAAGGCCCATTTCAGAGCTGATATCCTATGTACGTCCAATGAATAGGTTACATAGAGTCTTCTAGGTAATATTTTGGAGTCTCATGGTCAGTCTAACATGTGTATCTTACCTACTTGTAGCATCATTAAGAATTGCATACCCACTATAAATTCGGGCCAGTCCGAAAGCATTCGGTAGTTTTGGCCCAATATCTTTGTGTTTGTTGCTTCCATGCCATATTTTAGACCACAATATTTCTTTTATCAACATATAGGAAGCATTAAAAACAAGCTTGGACCGTTCCACGCCAAAGCTTCCGGGTGCAAAAATCCAAAGGTATACCCCATTTGGTCTAAGAAGCACCATATAGAGGCCCTTTTAGAGTTAATATCTTCTGTAGGTCTAACGAAAAGCTCATATAGGATCTTCTAGGCATTATTCTAGGGTCTCATGGCCAACCAAACATAATTATCTCACCTACTCGATGTGTCATGGAGAATTTCATAGACAATATAAATTCATGCACTAAATTTGTGCCACTCCAGAAGTATTCGACAGTTTTGGTCTAATATCTCTCTTTCTGTTGCTTCAAACATCATTTCAAGACAACAATATTTAGTATATTAGCCTATAAGAAGCATTAAAATCAAGCTTGAACCATTCCAAGCTAGAGCTTCTAGGCCTAAAAATCCAAAGGTATACCTCTTTGGTCTAAGAAGTCTTGTATGAAGGCTCATCCCGGTGCCGATATCTTCTTTACGTTTGATAGGCAACTCTTATTGGGTCTTCTTGTCGATAGTATAGGGTCTCATGGTCATCTCGACATGCCTATCTTGTCTGCTCAATGCGTCATTAAGAATTGCATATGAAATATATATTCATGCTTAAAATTTGTGCCACCCCAAAAGCATTAGGCAATTTTTGCCCAATATCTCTTTGTCTATTTCTTCGCACATCATTCTAAGACAATAAAATTTCATCTATCAACCTATAGGACACACTGAAATCAAGATCAGGTCATTCTATACTAGAGCTTTCGGGCAAAAAATCCAAAGGTATACACCTTTGGTCTAAGACTTGTATGAAGTAATGTTTTAGAGCTGATATCTTCTGTACATCTAATGTGTAGCTCCTATTGGGTCTTCTAGGCAATAGTTTGGGGTCTCATAGTCAGCTCAACATGACTATCCCGCCTGCTCAATGCATCATTAAGAACTTCATGTGCAATATAAATTCATTCTCATTGTCTATTGCTTGGAACGACATTTTGAGACTACAATACTTTATCTATTGACCTATAGAAAGCATTTAAATCATGCTCAGGCCATCTCATGTTAGGAATTCTAGGCCCAATAATCCAAAGGTACACCACTTTAGTCAAAGAAGCTCTACAACTAGTCCTGCTCTGGAGCCAATATCTTCTGAACATCCGACAGGTAGCTAATATAAGGTCTTCTAGGTGATAGTACGGAGTCTTATGGTCAATCGAACATGCTTATCTCATATGCTTGATGCGTTATTCTAAATCACATACGTAATATATATTCACCCCCAAAATCAGTTCCACTTTGGAAGCATTCAATAGTTTTGACTCAATATATCTATGTCTATTGGTTAGCACGACATTTTTGAGACTACAATATTTTGTCTATTGATTTGTAGGAAACATTCAAAATCATGCTTGGTCCATTTCATGTTGGATCTTCCATGCCCAAATATCCAAAGATTCAACCCTTTAGTTTGAGAAGCCCTAGAACCATTCCCGCTCCGGAGTCAATATAATTTGTACATTTGACAGGCAGCTTGTATGGGGTCTAATGGGAGATAGTATAGGGCCTTATGGTAAGCTAAACATGCTTATATTTCTTACTTGATGTGTCATTCAGAATTGCATATGTAATATAAATTCATCCCTAAATTTCAGGTCACTCCACAAGCATTCGATAGTTTTGACCCAATATCTCTCTGTCTATTCCTTTGCATGACATTTGAGACTATAATATTTTGTCTATTCACCCAAGGAAGCACTGAAATCATGCTCAGGTCATTTCATGTTGGAGCTTTCCCTTAAAAATCCAAAGGTATTACCCATTTGGTCTAAGAAGCCAATAATTAGTCCTACTCCAGAGCTAATATCTTTTGTTTATTTCATGGGTAATTAGTCTTCTGGTTGATAGTATGGAGTCTTGTAGTCAGATGGACATGCTTATCTTGCATGTTCGATGTGTCGTTAATAATTGCACATTCAATATAAATTCATCCCCAAAATCAAATTACACATCAAATTTATTCGACAGTTTTGACCTAATATCTCTATCTATTGCTTGGCAAGATATTTTTAAACTATAATATTTCATCCATTAACAAGAAAGCATTGAATACATGCTTGGCTCATTTCATATTGGACCTTCTGAGCCTAAAAATTCCAAGGTATACCTGTTTAGTTTAAAAGGCCTCATAATCAGTCCTGCTCCAGAGATGATATCTTATGTACGTCCGATGGGCAACTCGTATAGGGTCTTCTAAGTGATAGTATGGGGTCTTCTGTTTAGTCAGACATGCTTATCTTGCATGCTTGATGCGATATTCAAAATTGCATATGCAATATAAATTCATCCCTAAAATTTATGCCACTCCGGAGGCCTTTGGCAATTTAGTCCTAACATTTTTCTATCTATTTCTTGGCACAACATTTTCTGACTAAATTTTTTTCATCTATTAACCTATAAGAAGCATTAAAATCAAGCTCGAGCAATTACCTACGGAAGCTTCAGGGACCAAAAATCCAAAGGTAAACCCTTTTATTCTAAGAAGTCTTATAACAAAGGTAATCCAAAGGTGAGCTCTAGAGCAAAGATCTTCTGTACATTTGAGGTTCAACTTGTATAGGGTATTTTGGACAATGGTATAGGATCTTATGGTCAGCTGGACATGGTTATCTCACCTACTTGATGAGTCATTTAGAATTGCATATGCAATATAAATACATCCCTAAAATTTATGCCACTCTAAAGGCATTCGTCAATTTTGACCCAATATCTACTGTGTTACTTGGCACAACATTTTAAGACTATAAAATTTCATCTGTTAACCTATAAGAAGCATTAAAATCAAGCTCAAGTCATTGCTTGTTGGAGATTCTTGGCCAAAAATCCAATGGTATTCCCCTTTGGTCTAAGAAGCCTTGTAACAAGGCATGCTCTAGAGCCGATATCTTCTGTATGTCTGACAGATAGCTAGTAAAGGGTCTTCTAGGTGACACTCTAGGGTCTTGTGATCATTCAAACATGCTTATCTCTTATGTTGGATCCATTATTCCAAGTTGCATACACAATATAAATTTATCTCCAAAATTTGTTCCACTCTAGAAGCATACAACAATTCTCACCCAATATCTCTCTATCCATTGCTTGGTACAACATTTTGAGACTATAATATTTCATATATTGACCTGTAGGAAGCATTATAATCAAGCTCGGGTCATTCCTTACTAGAGCTTTCAAGCCCAAAAATTTAAAGGTATACCCTTTTAGTCTATAATGCCTTGTAACCAAGCCTACTCAAAAGGCAATATCTTCTGTATGTCTTTTGAGTGATAGTATGTGATATTTGGTTAGCCAGACATGCTTATCTCGCTCGATTAATACATCATTTAGAATTTCAAATGCAATATAAATTATTCCTCAAGATTCATGCCGAAGCTTCTTAAGCATTTGGCAATTTTGACCTAATATCTCTCTGTCTTTTGTTTGGCATAACATTTTGGGACTATAATATTTCTTCTATTGACAAGTAGGAAGCATTGAAATTAAGCTCAGGTCATTCCATGCTGGAGCCTAAAAATCCGAAAGTATATCCCTTTTGTCTAAGAAGTCTGTAATTATGCCTTCTTCGAAGCTGATATCTATTGTACGTCTGATGACAAGCTTGTATAGGTTCTTTTGGGTGACAGTATGAGATCTTTTGATTAGCCAACCATATTCATCTCACATGCTCGATGCTTCATTCAAAATTGCATATGCAATATAAATTCCTCTCCAAAATTTGTCACTCTATAAGCATTCAGCTATTTGACCCAATATCTCTTTGTTTGTTGATTGGCATGACATTTTGAGACTATAATATTTCGTTTATTTACCAATAGGAAGCATTAAAATTAAGCTCGAGCCATTCCATGTCGGAGCTTGTAGGCCAAAAAATTTAAAGATACACCCGTTTGATCTAAGAGGCCCATAATTAGGCTTGCTTTAGAGCTGATATCTTTTGTATGTCTAATGGGCAACTTGTATAGGGTCTTAAGGGTAATAGTATGAGATTTTGTGTTAGTCAAACATGGTTAGCATTTAGCAAATATCTCTGGAAGCATTTAGCAGTTTTGATCTAATTGCGTACGCAATAATAATTTATCTACAAAATTCGTCACTTCTGAAGCATTCAATAGTTTCGATCCAATATGTCGTCTGTTGCTTGGCACACCATTTTAATACTACAATATTTCATCTACTGACCTATATAAAGCATTGAAATCAAGCTCGAGTCATTCCATATCGGAGCTTCCGAGCCCAATTGTATAATTTTATACACTTCTTTTGTCAAAGAATCATTGTAATCATACCTGCTTTAGAGCAGATATCTTATGTATGTCTTACGAGCAACTCGTATAAGGTCTTCTGGAGGACAATATGAAATCTCGTGGTCTGCTTGTCTCTCATTCTTGATGCGTTATTTAAAATTATATGCACTATAAATTCGTCTCGAAAATACGCGCCACTTCGAAAGCATTTGGCCATTTTGAAACTCAATAAATTATTCCATACTAGTGATCTGAATTTTTTATGAAATTTATGAATATAGGAAATTTATATTTTTTTGTCGGTAAATTTAATTTAATTATTTTATTAATAATGACCAAAAAAATTTAATAAATCCATTTCTCTAACCTTGAATCAACAAGCTCTTTCAAATATTAGGTAAAAAATCCAGGAGTTAAGTATCATTTCATTCATTTTTTAGGCTTTCTGTAACAACACAAGTATGTATCGAAAATGAAGAAAGTGTTCTATCACAAACAACCCTAAAGGGCAGGCCCTAAGCTAGACATAAGGAGCAGATACAATTTCCAGCCATGATATATTTATACATCATAAAGTACAAAAAGTACCAACCACCGAATCTCAAGCATACACAATATTACCATCCCAGCACTCAAAAATGGCAATCAAAGATCTGATGAAAGGCAGAACAAGGTCAAACTTATCACCTGTAAATCATATATGGCAACTCTTAAGTAGCAAACTCTCATGACGCTGGCATTTCAGCTACTTCATCTTTTTCTGAATCAGCTCTGGTAGGGCTGTTACTTTGTAGAATGCTGTCACTTGGGGGGGTACTAACACAGATGGCAGCTTCAACATTGCCACCACCTTTGAGAGTGCCCAGATTTGAATTAGAAACACTCTCTTCTGATTGTTTTGGTTGATTCAATGCATGACAGTGTGGGCAGAAGTAAGTAATATATGGGAAATCCTCCTTCCTGGCAAGGCCTGTAGAAAACAAAATCAAGCCATATACCTTCAGCACTAAACACATATGTGCCCACATATGCATGCCTTGTTGCGTAATGGAAATGGGGATGCTAGGATTCATGGTACAATTTCACAGTGGGTAATATTTTCTATCCAAATACATGAATTAATAAATAGAGAAATGTAAATTGCAGTCCCCTTACCATTGTGCATATGGCAGTTGCCACATATCAATGCATAAGATTGAGTAGGATCCTCGCCTACAAGTAATGCTGCTAATCGAGCAATCCACCCTCCATCATGCACCACTGAAGACTCCGGATTGTGATGCTGAACAACAAGTTGATTATGTTTAGAATTTTGAAGATCTTCGCTTTGTCCAGAAAATAGCATTTCTTCATTAGAATGGTTCACTGGAGAACTCCCTGCACTGCTAGATCTAGTGCGCACTTGCTTTCTATTTCTAAGGCCGCTAGCTGGCACAAACTCATCATCCTTGCTCTTTCCTGTTGGAATGTTAAATTTAGCTTCATCTCTGTCCACATACACTTTTAGGCCAGAATCTGCACCCAACTTAGATGCAAGCACAGTTGCAGCTGCTGCCTTTGCCGCTGGATCAGGATCATATCTCTACACATAATATGATTTAAACCAAGTAAAGTCAGAAGAACATCAACAATAACTGAGCCTCAGTCCCAAACTAGTTAGTGTCCGTTATACAAATCATTTGTTTCCAATATCTGCTCTGATCAAATTAATGCAAGCAAAGTCGGAAAAAATTTTAAAATACTTTATGTAGATAAAATTATTGAAAGGAAAATTTCAAGACCATGCCTATAAAATGCCAAACATTATTTGCTATGATAACTTAATTCAAGTTTCCAGGATAAAAATTTAGGGACTCCAAAATTTTTTGAAAGGAAAATTTTAAGACCATGCCTATAAAATGCCAAACATTATTTGCTATGATAAGTTAATTCAAGTTTCTAGGATAAAAATTTAGGGACTCCAAGTCTCAAGAGGTCACTTAAAAACTTATTAAACACAAGTAAGAATCCTAGCAATTACTAGGTATCTTAATGCTCACCTAAAAGGCTAAAGCACAATTTGATGAAAACACAGAACATCAACGAATGCCCATGACTTATTCAAATGAGAAGCCAATTGCAAAGTTATTTAACCCCTAGAATAGCCAATAACTTGAGCTATAACACTAGGTAATATTTTCCTCCATTACATGTCTCCTTAGGTTCCAATTTCCAACATGTTGAAGGAAAAATAGGCAGTTATATTACTTGGCCTGATCAGAAACTACCTATCATCACTTCATATAAATTAAAATACATATACTATTTAATCATTTGCCAATTCAAAAACTAAAAGAAAAATAAGATGCATCTATGCATACACTGCACACTGCACAAAATGATGCCTGCCAGTGCCTCAAGTACTGATCTTTCAAAGGAAACCACACCCACCTCACATGCTAAAAACAGATACATTTATAGAAAAGAGATTAGAAAAATAAAAAAACCAAACCTTCCGAGGTAGTTGTATGGAAAACAAAAGTTACTGTATGACAATATGGCTATTTCAGTATTTACCTGAATGAGTTGCTGTGTAATGTAGTAATTTGTCTTTTCTTTAAGTTCATCAATTTTTGCTTGCCTTTCAGCCCGCAGCCTTTCCAGAGTTTTCTGATCCTTGCGGTCACCTGCATGACCATGAACTTAAGGATCAGTAATATGCCAATCCTACACGACACATACATTAAAGGATCAAAACTTTTGCAGTCTTGAAAACTGTATTTATGAAATCCAGATAGAGGCAAGCAGATATAAATCCTATGTCTAAAGCCTTGCTGCTCATCCCTCTTCAGATACATCTCTCTTCAAATAAAAATATATCACATGTTAGAATTTCTAATATGCTTGTAAGCCTACACATCTAGCATCCAAGTTAAGGATTTTATTTTTATCTACTCCTGATTCAGCTTAAGTTTGAGACACTTACGCATCCTTGTGAAACTCACAAATGTCGAATAAGCAAGAGATGATAAACCAGGCAGAAGAAACATTGGCAAAACTCGAAATGCTCTCATCTTCCAGTTCAGATCCATTGATCTTGTTGTAATGATAGCATAACCTACTGCAATTACCTGGTTTATAGAACAATTATGTTAAGGAAATTTTGTAACATAAGATTGTGAACAGCAAATGGTAAGATGTCAACTTCACAACATTGTTTCCACAAATTCAGGACTAGTTACTAGCAAGTCTCTGCAAGTCAAACATAAAACCCATTGTTTATAGAAAATTATGGTGAGGGAAGTTTGTGACATAAGATTGTGAAAGGCAAATGGCGAGATGTCAACTTCACAACATTGTTCCCAGAAATTCAGAACTAATTATTCGCAAGTCTCTACAAGTCAAACATGAAACCCATTGTTTTATGGATGTAAAACCTCACAGGTGAATCTGTCATTAGGTGGTCCACCATATAAAAGGATGTTTAAAGTGTTTTAAAATGTAGTTTACTGGTATACCAACAAAAGGATGCACATATGAAAGAATGCATTGCCACTTGGAATCCAAGAAAGAGAAAATATCATAATGGAGGAAAAGATAAGAACCTCAAAAATGACAGAGAAAATAATCAGATGCCTAGTCATCTTTCGCCAGGTAAGGGATCGCTTCTTCATTCTAGCTAAAACGGCAGCTTCTTCCTTAGATATGTTCTGCAATCTCTTCTCAAAATCATCATTGTGAAGCCTAAAAATGCCATTCCACATACGAGACAAAAAGCCCTTGCGCTTCTTTTCAATGCTTATACCAGGCTCATTCTTTTCGGTTTCTGCTTTGCCATTGTCCTGTGCCATTTCTTTCACTCGTTTCCTCCTCTTCTTCTGCTACTACTAATGAAAGATAAAAATCAAAGAAAATCATATGTCACTGTACATACGTACACATTAATAAGAATATGTAACTTATTTAGAAGACGACAATTAAGTTGTATTTTGGATTGACTAATATTCGATTATAATATGAAGATAGAAAACTAATGAAATATAACCATTGTAAAAACCACATACCTTCTTAATTATTATCAAGGAAACAATCATGTAAAACCTCCAACAAAAGGAGCAATTTGTACAAAAACTAAACCAAGATTTCAGGACAATGAAATGGGAAGAATATAAGATGTAGAAACCTTTAAAAGAGAAGAGAAAACCTGCAACTGCTCAACATGCAAAGCAAACAAAGTTTAATATTGAAATAACATCAAATCAGAAAAAGCACCTATCAATGTGTTTCTCTTAAATTAAACTGAAAACAAAGCTTTTATCAAAATTCAATTTCAATTCACTTAGCCATATGCAACCCTATCAAAAATAAGTTCTCAAGTCAAAATAATTTTCCGGATCCATCAATATCATCTTCCCCTTGTACAATCCCCTACCCAGATTTCATTGCTCAAATCCGACATCAAAAATTGAACAACATTTTCATGGGCCAAAAAAAAGGGAGTAAAAATCATAACTACTATTTATATTTTCATAGAATCACAATTAAATCATACTCCAGGATACATATATATGAGCGCAAACCAAACCTTGAGTTAATTCTTCCGAAATCCCAGACTGCAATTCAGAACTCAGATTTGAACCACAACTGCAATATAACCTAACAATAATTGAGGCAATCACAGCAAGAAAGAAATCAATCACACAAAAGATAATACAAGTAACTTAATGACGGAAAAAAAAAACAAAAAAAATAGATATGTATAATTAAGAAGAGATTTGAAAGGTTCCGTGTAAATGTTGAATTATCTTAACCCCAATTCTTCAGAAAAACCATTCCACTTTTTTAGAATGCAAAAATAGAAAAAAACAAAAATTAATTCTGTGTCTCTCACCGATCACGGTCAGACCCCATCGGAGCAGGAAATACCCTCGTAACTCACGCCAAATTCCGAATCGACAGGATAGAGGGAAGTGTGCTCGGTGTAGTGAATGAAACAAAAATAAAAAATAAAAAACAAAAATGCATTTTGAAAATTCAAACCAGAAAGGAGAGATTCTTACCAATTCCAAGCAATAATTCTCAAACGAATTCTTTTTTGGAAAAAAAAATAATCAGAGATCAAGAATCGCTCATGGCCTTCCTAAATCTGGACGCGACCAGTTGAAGAGTTTTATTCAACTTCTTTCTTAACACTTCACGATTTCACCGTTCAACAGCTCTAAAGGAGAACAAGTCTTTCAATGGACGCAAATTTATATTTTTATTACTATTATTATTATTTTTTTTTTCGTTTTCTACGGAAGAAAGGATAATCTGAGAACGAAGCGTGACTGCCAAGAGGGAGAAAGATGAAGGCCTTTCTGTTCAGTGTAGCACGTCTGTTTAGGGCTTTTTGTTCCTCTACGCGGAAACAGATCTATTTTCTATCATCGTAATGGTCTCCAAATCGGGTTTATTTACGCACGCAAACACACTCACCGGTTCAACTTCGCGATAACCAACCCATTTACTCTGCCAACTTTCATCTAACTTGGACCCCACTCCATCCCATTCACATCACGTGGCATGTGCGTGCGTTTCATTGTTTTCTAACCCCTCTTTGTTAAATATAGTTTGATCCTGTTTGATTTAGATGTTCTGGTACTTGCTCGTACCGGATTAACTAATAATGATAGCGTATTGTTTCTATTTCCTATCTCTATCATGTAATATTTTTCGTATTTGATAAAACAATTTATTTTAAAATATTTATAATTTTAAAAAATAATAAATATTTTTTTTATTTTTTTATGTTAATTATTATTTATTATTTCAATTTAATAATTTTTATAAAAAATTAATATCAAATTAAGAATAATATAATTAATTTACTGTAATTTAGATAAATTTAACTATTTTCTTCTGTGAAATTTTTGTAGCAGTGTCTTGTATTGTTTTTATTTAATTTTTTAAATATTTAAGAGAAAATTAAAATTTATCATTAGGTTACATCTTAGTTTGCATTGATGTATTATTTTTACTAACCCATCGATTTGATTTTAATCAACAGTGCTTGCAATTTTGCCAATAATTCTAACCTTATTTTATCATAATATTATAAAATCCTTTAATCATTTAAAGTATTTTTTAAGACTTAGTGTATATATATAAAGTAATTTTATCCCTTCAAAATAAAGATTAAGAATAATTACTATTACAACCTCACATATACCTTATTTTTTAAAAAATATTTTTTAAGATTCCTATATTTTGAAACCATTAAATTCATGGATCCTTCCGTATAAATTTATAATAGCATTTTCCATCAGTTCAATTAAAAGAGCAAAAGACAAAAGGAAAATAATAAAATTTTATACCTAATATATGCTTAAGAAGTGAACCCACCGCCGCTTTACCCCTAATCTCCTGTCTATTTCTCAAATTCAAATTTCGATGAAACTTTGTGGATAATTTATATTCGTAGATCCATCAAAGAAGAATTTGAAAGAGAAATAAAATTCCTTTTGAATTGCAGGAGGATTAGACGGAAGAAGTTTTCAGATTGTAAATTGCTTTGGTGCCTCTTTGTCGTTTATTTGAGTTTTAGACTCAACCCATAGGGCTATAATGTGTTTGTGTTTCTCTAATAGTGATTTGAGTCCAATTTACATTAATGGTTGGAATGATGGCTGTAAGGACGAAGGAGAGGGAGGGGAGATTTGAATGGTCTGAAATATTTTTGAATTTTTAATATAATACACTAAAATATAGTCTAGACTTTACTACTAAATTTAGAGTGGAATCATTTTTCAATATTTAAAAAAAAAAAGACCTTAACGGTAATTTTTCCTAAAAAGTAAATGGAGGAGTCTGGTGTGATGTGGGACTATAGGGTTTTTTTGATATTTTTCCCGAAGGCCGTGTGCAAATATAATTTTCAATTCCAATATAAAATAACCATAGCAGTACCACTAATTACCAAACGAATACAGAAAGGGAAACCGATCTTTGCATTTGCATCATCGATTGAAGAAGGGAGAGTTTGAGAATGGGAGATGATGATCTAGACAAACGTTTCAAGATGGTTTTTGGAGTGGATAGACCTCCACAAGGTTCCGGCTTCTCTTTTAGGAAGCACTGGGAAGGATTGAAGGAGTTTTGGGGGGAAAGATTTTCTTTTCTTGAGAATTATTCAAGGTTCGTCAACCGCGATAAGCCTCTTCCCTCTTGGTCTGCTTCTGATGTTGAAGAGTTTATTGCGTCAGATCCCATTCATGGCCCCGCTGTAACCTTCTCTTTCTCCCTTCCCTTCTCTCTCTCTATACATAGATAGAGATTTATTTCATCTCCTATTCATTTGGGTTTTCTCGTTCTTGGATTTCATGTTTTCTATTTCAGTCGGTACCCTTTTTATTATTTTCTTGTTTGATTGATTTTTTTTTGTGCTTTAGAATTTCTTATCCGGGTATCTCATATTTTTGGTGATGGTGCCATCTAAACTTTTTTGGTTAGTACTTACTTGCTGGGTTGGACTGACTTCAATTTTCTGTTATTACTACAATCTGAACAGGTCTTGCTATTGGATTTTTTTTTTCCTTTTGTTTCTTTTTCATGTTCTGCTTCTTCGTTTGTTTCCAGAACAGAATTTGTTTTTGTTGATGACAATCTGTGTCGGTGCATCTTCGTTTTTGGCTTTCGTTCTCTTAATGGCTGTAATGTACCCTCATTTTATGTTAGGATGAGCTTTATGAGTTTTTGAAGTGTATTCACAGTAATACATGTGAATTTTACTAGTTCCTAGATTTGTACAAGCATATTAAGGGCAATTTTCTGGCTGTATATTTTGTTCTTGCCCCGGTACATTACTAGTTGCTTCTTTCAACCAGCAAGAAATGAGAGTGCTTCTGTAAAGAAAAATTTTTACTTGTTTATTTAATGCTACCAAATAAGGAAAGAGACATGAAGAGTTACTCGGTAGTTATCTTGACAAATGTCAAGGGGAAGAGAAATTGTTCTGAATAGGGGGCAAATGTGGGGATTAGGGAAGCTCATCACATTGTCATTGTTGACAGAACTGCAACTTTTGCAGCCTGGTCTGCTGCACACATCCATTAAATATTCAAATTAAATCCTTAGATCTTTCCTTCTATACCTTCCTCATTTTGGGACTTTCTTTCAGAGGAGCAGGATTTGGAAAGGATAAGTGCTCTTAAAATCTATCAATTGAAGTATAACCTAAGAATTTGGTTAAGCCATTTTTTGGTTGAATGACAGTAGAATAGACACTAGACAGTAGAGGGGCTTGTCTTGTCTAAAAGGATCCATAGGTAGACTGTAAAGTTTTACAACATGGAAGAAATGCTAATAATAATTTTAATTGTCTACTGCTAAAGCAAAAAAGTATTTATATTTTTTATTTTTGTTCACTTTCGCCTAACCTATATGGTTTGAAGATATTTTTTGCTGTTTTCCAATTCTTGTGGTTTTATGGTCTGGTCATACAATAAAATATCATGTTTTCGGAAAATTCTTGTCTCATTGGATATGTACTGTATCTTGTTTGCTGCAACTCCATTAAGAACCGCCTTTAATTTTCAGCTGAAGAGTGCTAGAGAAGGAGCAAAGTTTGGTCTTGTAGGAAGCCTTATGGGAGCAGTATCAACTGCTGGTGTTACCTGGAAATATTCAAGGAGTTTACATGGTAGATACTGCCTTCTATTAGCGGTTAACCTATATCTAGTTTTCTTAAGATGGAAGAGTACTCAGTGTTATTACTCATTTAACAGTGTACTATTGTTACAAGTCCTTGAACGTTTATTTCAAAATGCAGATATTCCCAATTTCACCATATTTTTACACCTAATTATCTCACTACATTTAATGGAATCCAATTTATGTAGGGTTTGGGTTGATATAAAAGTTATAAATGTAGGAACTCATCAGCGTTACTATAGATTGTAAACAAGTTAGATAGGAATAAAAAATGATGCAAGGACAAACTCCTGAACTGGGGAGAAAATCAGAGTTTTTGATTAATTGTTTTTCTGAATGAGGTGGAAATTGTTTAGTTATTGACTCTAATCTGCATTGACAGGTGCTGGGCTGTCCTTTCTAGCTGGAGGTGTTTTTGGTTGGACGTTTGGGCAGGAAATTGCAAATCATTGGCTGCAGCTTTACAGGTTGGATACCATGGCTGCACAAGTTAAGTTCATGGAGTGGTGGGAGAAGAAAAGTGAAGGGCATTAAGTTTGTGCTGAATGCTGTGCTAATGAGACCTGTCAAAATTTCTGCATTAATAATGAAATGCTCCCATGTTAAAAATGTAATAGTTGGATTTACTTCGGTTTTGTGCTAGAATCCTCAAAAATTTTGATGGGATCCACAATCGTTTGTTATTTATTGGGATGCAAAACTGATGACTGCAGTTTGTTAGCAGTTTATGCTATTGATGGTGATAATGGTATTTTTTTTTGTTGTTGTCTTTGTCATGAGTACCCTGAGGTTCAAATCTGTACAAACTAGTCTCTATACAAATTGCTGCAACTTCGAGTTTGATTCATGGGTTGCTTGTTCGCTTTCCTTATGTATCTGCCTGTTAATCTGTTTCATTTCAAGGCAGTTCATCTATATCTTTCACTCTCCTAGGCCCTCATGTTGGCCTGGGTCATAGTCTAATGAAATCTTTCTATTTCTTATTTATGTTCAACACTTGCATATTTGTGTGTACATTGGATGTGCAAAGATGGCTGTCAGAAGGTTTTTCTCATTCACATAGACTGCTACTCCAGGAGAATATTTTTCAATGCAGTGTTAACAAGTTACTAATGACTTGGCCTGCATTTTGTGTGACTGTTACCTGATAGTCTTAACATTTGATCTTGAAGTCTCAATTTGATTAATTTTCTAATCAAATTGTAATTGTGTTGGTTAAATGGCTGTTATCTTTTATGGGAATGTGGATATATACATATAAATTGTGATTGGACAGTAATTAAAAACCAAAACCAGCATAAACAATGATGGAGACTCTGTCCCCATTGCCAATAATGAAATCTGCTGTCTGTTCTGGTTACTAACATGGGATATTTCCATGGCAATATACTGATTCCTTATGCATGAGGAGCCAACTCATGATGTGACGCCTTTGGTCTCTTCATAGGAAGAAAACATCTGATAAACAAGAAAATTGAGATTCTTGCCTTGGTGTTTCATGCAAAGATAAAAGAACCAAAACATCAAATAAAGAGAGAGGAGATTCTTGCCTTCTCACGTAATCCCACAAGAGAATCATTTTTATTGTATTCCAAATCTAGCTTTACCACTGTTTTATTCCATAGATAAAATAATGAGCAACAAACCTTGTGCCTTCTTCCATCTTCGGCTTGCACCAGGCTTCATTCCACCACCACAGGCATCTAATCAACTAATTTGAAATTAAGATACATTTTATGTACTTAATTGTGTCTTTATAATTACAGTAAAACTTTGCGCTCTCTTCCTTGATCCAAAACCAACCAAAAACCTCAAACGCCATAAACGGGAAAGAAGAAAAGAAAAGAAAAAAAAATAATGATTGGCAATCCTTCTAATCTCTCCTGAGAGGTGCCACTCCATGAGTTTTTACATTTTCATGATCCCATCGTTCTGGGCATCTGCATCACGAAGGAAATAATCTTTATTAGTTTGTTGAGGGCATTACAATTGATCTTTCTAGTAGCTAGCAGACTTGGAACTGCCAAACCCAATACAACATAGATGAACATTAACCAAAATCTGGCATTGGATGCGGGAAAAGAATTTAATTGCTACTTTAGATGGACAAGCTTAACTAATAGAACAAGATAAGGAAAAGAATCGGGATGAACCAGATTATTGATACTAGATATCAATCGTCCAAGCACGTTAATGAGATGATAATTTGGAAAGACTAGAAAGGGACGTCAGGATGGAGATTAACAGAAAAGAGTAAGAATTCGGAACCTTGGTCACTTTCTTTGATGAAGCCCGACAGTCCTATGATAGTGGCTTATATTTCAGTAGCAACTGGAAAATCGAGAATCCTGTCCAAAAGCCCCCAACATCTTGCAAGCTACTTCCAGCAATTTTCCTGCACAATTTTGCATGTTATAAATGAACAGAAACCCACATAAATATTGATGAATTGTAATATGCCCATACGAATAGAAGTAGTCACAACGAACAGATCAACTTAAGGAAAATGTTCTAACAAGAATTATCATCTTGAATATGTTGGTGAGATCACATAAATTCCATACTTGTAGAATGTGTCAATCGTGCCCTTATATTAGCAACCCTACCTTTTTCACCAAAATGAATTCCAGCCTAGAACTTGTAGAAAACGAGCTACACATAGTTGTCCAATTATCCTTTAAGCATTCAAGAGTGAATCAAATTTTCCATACTACAAAAATTTTCAAATTGGGAAGAAGTGTCACTGTTTGCATCCCTTATTTCCCATACTACAGGCAAGCACTCAAGCAATATGTGTCAATAGCCCCTCTCTAGCTCCACATATTGTCAGATTCACAGCCCTGTTCACCATTTGTGTGCAATAAAAACACTAATAGCAAAATTCCAGAGTCAAAGAAAAATCGTATAAAATAATAAATATACTTCAAATATGTATTCTCATTTCTATGCATTTCCATATAAAAATAAGCGAACCAGTAACAAAATTTTTGACAAAAAAGCAACATACCTCTTCTAGTTTTTGTCACAACCTTGGCAACTTTAACTTCCTTCTCCACCGGCTTCATCTCCTCTGCCGGAAACAAAACCCCATCAATACCCTGCACCGATATCCTCCCATCTGTATATATATCCGGATCAAACAAATACGCCGTCCCATCACCCCTCCCAAACCTCACCGACCCATCAGCCTCCTGAGCCAACACCTTATGTGGCACTCTCAACGTCTCATAATTCACCTTCCCAAATCTCCTCACTGCATTATACATACTTTCCTCCGTCTGGTACTCCGGTATCAAGTGATAATACATTATCTGCTCCGGTGCTCCCGGCTCACTTAACTGCTCTGCCGTTAGCTTTGCCATGGCCTCGTCGTTCGGCGCCAAAACCGTCAAAACATATCCTTCAGAGACTAGCCGCCCCATTTCGGTGGCTAGTGAGGTCAAGTTCACCATTATATCAGCGAACTCGTTGTACCCGCCATACTGTAACAACGTTGCTATGAAATCTTTCACTTTTGCCTCTCCATTAAAGTGGTGGTGAGGTCCACCGGGTCCCGGTGCCGGTGCTGGAGCCAATGAAGGTCCTGGAGCCAACGCATCGAAAATGGGTAGAGCCGGAGCAGAACCGGGTTTAGTCGGTGGAGTAGGGTTTTTAAGACGGTTTGTTCTTGGGTCAACTTCCGGAGCTCCTTCAGGCTTAACGGCAGTAATCGAACGGAGACTTCGACGGCGGTTGAAATCGTTTTCTACTGATTGGGGAATCAATAGCCGTTCGATCCCATGGATTATACCATCGGGTCGGATGACGGAGCCGGGATGGATCACTTTAGCATGACCTACAATTCTTTCCCCAGATTTTTGTTCCCGCGTTAAGTGAAGATGATCATTGGAGAGCGTGTTATGCTGGGTTGACAAGGAGTGAGTCGGCCACTCGTCCGAGTTAATCCGAGTTGGGATAATATGAAAGAGAATTAATTCCTGTAAAGACTTGAGGTTACCAGGTTCGAGCAAGAAGCGCTTGAACTCAGGGTCTAAGTGACGCTCAAGGGCTTCATTCTTTGGAGCGAAGATGGTGATGTTATGGCGGCCAACAGCTCGTTCGAGGGTTTGAAGGAGAAGGGCTTTTTCAACCAACTCGGCGAGCTCTGTATAATGTGAGTCAAGAAGTGCAACTAAGACAGAGTTGGAGTTGATTTGGGTTGAGTTAGAATTGGAAATGGAATATTCCGGCAATGCAATGGAGAATCCGGTAAGGAGGAGGAAATGGGCAGTGAGAATGAGCTTTGTAGCGGCATAGATGCCAAAATCCATGGCAAATTGCCAGACGCAGAGAGAGAGAAAATGTATTATTGAGGATAAATACGGAGGATTAATATACGTTGACAGAGAATGCAGATTCAGAAATTGTAACGAGAGGGAAAGAGAGAGGAGAAATACTTTCTTTACATTTACAGGTGTTTATTGTGTCGCTGAGCAAATAGTTGTTTTTATGTCTTTTCTTTCCTTTTTCTTTTTCTTTTTATTTTTTTTCTCTTTTTCAATATATCAATTTTCTAGCATACATGACTTTTAATTTTTTAATACGTAAATTTATTTAAAGAAACACTTTCAATAAGCAAATTGGAAAATGTGATGTTAATGAAATTTAATTTTTGCGAATTTGATCAATGAATTAATATACGAAGCAAGCAAATGATGGGAATGGTGGGTAGTTTTGTCGTGGTGTTTGTGATGGAGTGTCGGTCGTGGGAATAATGTTAAGGAGAAACGTGGCAAGTGGAGATTAAATAAGATAGAGTGAATAATATGAGATCGGCAGCAGCAAATCTGAGAAGCTTCGGACAGGCTGTGCCGATAGGTACTGTTGCGTTGCCCAAGTGAAGTGGCTTTTTGCTGGTTGGATTGTCTTTTGCTTCCATATCTCTCAACTCTTTGGGTTGACTGTTTTTTTTTTTTTTTTCCATTAAAAAAATAATAATAATGGAAAAATATTATTTGCCGGTGTAGGATATTGTCGGCATAAAATTAAAATTATAATTCTGCTTTTGCATAGTTTATAAAAAGAATATTCTGTTTTATTACTTGAGTTGTTGGCAGCATTTTTGTTATGAGACATTAACACAACAACCACAGTAATTAAGTTTAGTTACAAATTAATATGAAATTTTTATTTTTATTTGTTTATAACTAAATTTAACTAATAGATATTTTAAAGGGCAACAAATAATAATTTCCGCAATTAGCCAACAAATTAATAGAGATGTTGGTCTATGTAAACTTGACAATTTTGATTAAGACTTAATTTTATTTATTTCACTTTTAATTGTTATTTCTATTTTTTAAAAAAGAAAAATAAAATTATCTTCACATTTGATTATGTTTAAAGTAAGGATTAGGTGTGTGATGATTAATGAATAGCAAAGAATTAGGTTGTTAGATGCCAATACAAGCAGTGTCTATTTGTGTGCTTTTTCACTATGGCTTGGGTTTAAAACCCTAAGAGACTTGTCGGTGGCATTGTTTCATTGCTTGGTATCAGCCAATGAATACAAAGATATTTTAATTATAAAAATTATTTCTCATTGAAAATAAAAATGTTTATTAGAATTAGAAGATTCAAAAGAGAAAAAGAATAATTTTTATTAGAAAAGGCATGAAACAGAATGCCGCACAAAGGTACTATTTAACGTGTCCACCTCAAAGACCAAAATATTGGCAGTGGCCGATTGGCCACTAAACGACTCATACGACTTTTTGGCATTTTAAAATTGAAAGGTTAGTGCAAAAGAGATTGCTTCTCTCAGTTACTCCACTTTACTTCATCTGCATGCATTTTATTTTATTTTTTGAGAAAGACATGCATTATTTTTTTTATCAATACCAGTTGTAAGAGTTTCGAAGTGGCACATATTCTGGGGATGAGTATATTTTGGCTGTGAAATTCTAAATGAGACATCAAGCAGACGATATAAGCATATTCCAAGCTGCTGCTCCTGCCATCAGAAGAATCAATTATATCGATCCCGGTTACAGAGATTCTTAGACTAAAAGCACGTACTTTAGATTTTTGCCCGTAAAAACATCGACATGATCCTACGACCCTCTGTGCCATAAAATAAAATGTGAACTTTAGAAAACAAAAACTAAAAGGAAGCGTTTAAAGAAATGCTACTCCAACTTTCTGGATCACAGGAACATGCAGAATGATCCAAATATTGGGATGATTCTAAAATAAAAGAACTTCAAGAAAATTATCCACAGCTCAAACTACTGTAGTGTCCTAAATTGGAACATCTTTTCAAGGTTCATTGATTTGCAACTATAAATAAGGTTATCCTCATGAATTTACAATCATACACTGTAGCCCTAGCTTCTTTATTACGAATCAGATCTCAAATTGCCTATGTCGTTCTTTTGGCAAGATTATCCATTAGGTTGAACTCATCAATGGAGTCATGTATCTGGAAAGGAGAAATTAAACATTGTATTAGCACAACATCCTTAATTAATAACTCATAATTCTCGTCAGATATGGAATATTACAGATTTAAAAATAGAAATAAGAAATGCCAAGCAAAAAATACTGCGCAATCAGTTAAAATCAGTGCTTTATACATAGAGGATACCACATTTGGACCCAAGCATCATAATAACCCATGTCTAAATCTAAATATAAATTTTTTAAAAAAAAAGTTTGAACTTCACTAAGATGGAAAATAAAACCAATGCACCACTGTTTATTGGCCTTCACAGGCCGTTCAGAGGATATTTCATTACTATGAAAAAATATAAAAAGGACAGGGGGAGTGAAGGTAGAGGAAGCGAGAGAAGAACCAAAATAAGTCGAGGAGTTGGAAATAAGGCACATAATACATGAATGAGGGAAACATAAAGAGCTGAGAGCAGCATTTGTAATAAGCAACTTAGCCTATGCTTGGCGAGCCGTAACCGAACATAATGTGATATAATGCAAATTTACATTAGATTTACATTATGTTCCATTGCGCTTACCAAATACAGCATTTAGGGTTACTGGCCTAGTCAGATTCCAGTAACTTCCTAGCAATGGGTTATATAATTTCTAGCATGTTGATCATGGATTCTGTTCCATTGGAAGCAGCGTACCTGTTAGTAGAGAACAGTTTTCTGTTTAACTTTAAAACTGCTTTTTCCATTTTTTATGGAAAAATTATTCATTTGCCAAGACAAAATACCACTTTTCAATTTTTCTTGTCACAGATCTGGACAGTGGCGGAGGCTTGTGAGGCACACATCTCATCTTTGTGATGTCACCTTTCCTCACCCCATTCTAGGTGCCAAATCTTGGACCTGGGGAACCCTCCATGAGCCATCCTTTAAACAATATCCATATAGGTTTAGCCTTAGAAAGAAAAACCGAAATCCCAGTTCTATATATCTTTCTGAGATATCTATCTGCCAGAATTGATAGGAAGGCCTACTGCTGAAACTCCAGTCAACTCAAAATATACTAAAAAAAAATGGAATCAAGATTTGTTTCCAGGAATGTTACCATCTCCCTAAAGTTTGGTGTCATTCATAATGCTATTCCAGCATCCTTGTGTGTGTGTGTGTGTGTGTGTGTCTATATAAATACATAAAGCTGTTAAATGATCACACATGAATTTTTCTAAAATCAATTATATAAAAGAATTCAAAAACTAATCTGTAAATGCATTTAAAAAGAGTTCTTAGAAGTATATAAATATCATGCTTTGGTTAAATAAGATTTCATCTAATCTAACACCCTACTGAGACATAATCTTTAAGGCTCCACTTAAAACTAAATCCTCTTTTAGCACAACTTATCCCCAAACCCAATTTTTATTAAGCTATGAGTTAGCTTCCATAGTCTATCAATAAAACTTAAAGGAAAAGTCCATTTCGTTTATGACACTCAATTTCAGGGGTGTTTTAATGTGTTCCTCAAAACGTAGGACCCAACTTCTTAATTAGGCCAAACCTCAAGATTTAATAGAAATTTACCCTTTTCTGTGGGTCAATTTGATAAGATATCCATATTCTTGTTTTCTTCAATTATGATTCTTTCAATCTAACTTGTTATCTTTTATATTCTCAACAACCAAATGAGCTTAACTAAACTTGCGCAATGCAAATGACTAGGATGTATATAAACTTGCAACTTACTTTCTCCCAATAAACACTTTTAAATTGATGAAATGCTAAAATCATACTCGATCTGAACCAGAACTTGCAGCACATGAAGCTTGCATGTTGGTGTTCGCATCGCTCAAAGGATTGCCACCAACAGCCTCTGATATCCGTCGGTGGTTGTTCGGTTCTGCTGAACTATCCTCCACTATGTTCGCTACAGAAGTACCGATTCTATTGTTATCACCAGTTTCAAGACGCTCCATCATCCGTGATACCGTTGCAATTCCAGCATTAACCTCTCTTCTTACCTCAGAGCCAAGATCTGCCATAGTATTGCTACGAGAGAAAAATCTCTCCTTCCATCCCCTTGTACTCCTTGAAATTGATTCTTTGTATCTAAGAATACAAATAATTTCAGAATCATCAACTTTACAACTATTGAGATTTCTGGAATATTTTCCATATGTTTGATACCTCATTGAAACTGCATTGAGTTTAGATTTTATAGACTCTGAGAACGACTGCAATTCTGATGGTCCTGCTCTGTCTTGACTATTTGGAGAAGACTGATTAGGAGATCTCCTGCAGGGACATAATATAACAAAAATTGTAAACAAATATCTCAAATTCAGCTAAAATTCCCATATAGCAATCAAAAATATTACATATGAAACTACGCTTGTGTTCATCTAGAAATTAAAGGACTTTGGAAAGAACAGGAGATGAAGAAGAGAAATTGAGACTACAATGGTACCTATTATTCAAGGAATTGTCATGTTGATTGTAAGCAAGAGGACTAGATCCAGAAGCTAAAGCAGAGGCCGATTCAGCTTGGACATTAGAAGATTGTGGTATAACAGGTTGTAAAGATTCTTCCACGACATTTATGGGTGTGGAAGATGGAGTGGTTATTGCAATTGCACCAGCAGGTTCACCTTCTCCTCTCTGAGTTGGAGAGGAAGAAATTGGTGCAGCATGAGGTGAATTGGCATTACTAGAAAACACTAAGAACTGTGGACGACCCTGAGCTGATGATCTATTCCTTTGACCATCTCTTCTAGCAATATGACGCCGCCCCATTGCAGCAGCAGCAGCTAAGTGCTGGATTATACGCTCCTCAAGTTCAGCATCATTTGCACCCATGGGCAACTGTATTTAGTTCAGTCATTCAATCAACCATAATTAGATTTACATATGATTTGCTGAAGAGAAAATACAACAAAAGGATCCAATAAACAAAGGTGCAGCACAAACACGTTGTAGTTCAAAATCCCCCAGAGTTGGATGATGAAATATGGTGGCATTTCTAGATGGATTAAACCTCAGATTCCTCTCACGTTCTACAGCCTCAAGCAATTCTTGACTGCAAGAGCAAGCTAAATAAGTCACTCTTCAAAGCATTAGTAAGATGAAACAGAGCAAAAAATAACCTCAAAATGTAAACCTTGTAGGATCCTTCAGGCTGATAGATTGCCAGCACATGGGGCACTGGGAGCTTCTTTGACACCTTCAAGAACAAAATAAAATTAAAAGTCAGAACACATAATTCTGTTCACATCACAAAAACCTGGCCCAAAAATGGTATAATCTTCATTGCATTTAATTTCAAACAAGAATCAAAATGAGCATCAAGGTAATGTGACATGATAACAATATTGTCTTTCAACAATAGAATGTTTGAGTAGAAGAGTGAGGCTCAATTTGGATAGCAATTTCAAAAGTATCTTAAATCTTCTTATTTTCTTCAGGTCAAAGCAATTAGCCACATTTTTAGCATAAGCAAATATAATAATATTTTAGATCAGCCCCACAAGCTAGAGTACAAATTAGAGTCCTCTACACGTACTTAAACCTCATGGTCAGCCTGCACATTAGAAAATAAGGTAAAAACCTTCCCATAGTGTACTGCCAGCATTAGTTTTTTTATTAAAATAAAGAAAAAGGTGGAATTGAGTTTGATGTGGATAAGAGAATAGCCTTCCCAGAGGGAACAAAAAAAATGGCAGGAAGAAACAAGACTGGGAAAAACTGACAGCAAAAGAAAACAAAGATCGTCAATTCCTTAAAAATAACATTTTGAGGCCTTAGTCAAAGCAATATTTAAAAAATAAAAAAATAAAAAGTAGTAGCACCTTGCATTGTCTGAAACCTATTGCAGCAAAAAAATCAAAGGAAAATTAGACGGTAAATAATAGCACTAGGATATAGGTTTAGGACATAAAGCTTGGAAAGAATAACTGAATAAAGAGAGATGGGGGGAGGGGGGGGAGGGAGAGAATAGAAAAGAAAAGACTCTGGAAAGGCTAACAACTATATATTTGACAAGAAAACATTTAAAGAAACCAAGATGGTCAATATGTAGACTAGCAGACATGATCACCCAAATTACTCTCATTATTTAACGGATACAGATGAAGGGATGAAACCCCATTTCACCTCTTGTTTGACTTTCTAACTGTATTAAGAGGGGAAGGAAAAAAAGAAGGGTAGCCAAACCATTCCCCTCCTGTGAAATGAAAGTTTGTAATCCACATTTGGAGTGTAAAAGCTTTCACTTTATGAGGGGAACAACTTTTTGCCTTAACACTCTTATCCTTTTTAAAAATATTTTGGTAACATAACATTAAGTTTTAATACATGAAACTGTTTGTCTTCTCACCATTAAATCCCTTCACCCACCTATTTGAACAAAATAAATATGCTTACCCCTCCCCTTCTTATCTAATTTTTAAAATTCCCAAACAGTAAAGCAATGATTTGAATGTCCCTCCCATCCCACTTTGAAGATCACCGGTTAAATCAGACAGTTCTAGTAAAAACAACAGTCAGCGTAATCAAAAGCCTACAAGAAACGAAATACAGCCCAAATTTTCTTTGAAAAAGATTACACACAGGGGGAAACGTCAGCAGTGATGCTCATGCCAATAACTCAAATATATTGACCTTAAAATTACAAAATTATAAATGTGGCAAAAGTTGGGGAGAATTATCTCTCATATGCTCAGTCTAGTCAACCAATTGTTTGAATTCTCTACAATTTGGGCAGCGGGTATATGAAGAAATTCATCAAAAATAAGCAAATACTCGCTTTTCTATCTATTAAAGAATAGTAATTCCTCGCATGCGCTGAATATGATACTTGATAATATCGAGTATGTGCATATTTCATTGAAATAAGCATAAACAGAACAATCATGTTAAAGAATTTTGCTCTTTATGCATCTAAATAGAAATATAACTCAATTTTTGTCATTTGATGGCATTAGTATTTGAGATAGTTCAATTGATGAAATTAGAGACATGAATTAAAACAGTCAATTAATATATTTATGTACTCTTTCGCTTATAGCACAGCAATTTTTCATATGTTTAATTCTTTTCAGTATATTTAATTCTTTTCATATTTTTTCATATTAACATAACATAGTTAATATATTTAATCCATAGCCTAGTTTCAGTGATTAAGCCATTAACCATCAAAGACATCCAAGCAGGATTCTCAAGAAGAAGCTAATCACAAACAATTATTTACACATAAAAACAACACCAGAATTGGATGATC
The DNA here is from genome assembly GCA_948099535.1 of Jatropha multifida. NCBI lineage: Eukaryota > Viridiplantae > Streptophyta > Magnoliopsida > Malpighiales > Euphorbiaceae > Jatropha > Jatropha multifida. The sequence continues at coordinate 140,737 of CANUEX010130813.1, forward strand.
GACTTCTAAGTTGGTTTAAATTACATACATAAATGAGAAAAAAAAATGCTGATTTTTACAGGTTTGCAACTGAAAGTGATTTAACACATCTAAGATTTACTTGCTTTATGTAAAATGCATAATTCAACAGAAAAACTATAAACTTTCTTTCAGAACATCTCTGGCAATTAACTTAAGAGCAATCAATGTGAATATTCCCTTAGAATCCAAGGTAAAAAATAGCCCAGAACTCACCCAACCCTTTTTAATCAACTGTTTTGAAAGTGGCTAGTACAAGGTTCCACAAATTTCATAATAAATGAACATACCATTCAAGAATGCATTGAAGATGGAACTCATGCTTGCAATTGGTCACCTGCAAACAGAAAACCAAAATTCTTTAGAGAAAACATTGATAAAAAAAAAAGAAATGAATTAGATATCAATATTCACTAAACATACAGTTGAAGGATCACTATCACAGAATGCTTCAAGGCATATACTGCAAGCATCATCACATGCATCTTGGATTCCGCCTTCAACAAAAGCTGCAGCAGATGTCAAATGTGCTTCAGACTTCTTGGTCTCTTCCATTCCCTAGAAGATGAAACCACAAAGCAATTGAATTGCAATTCTCATTAAATGGTTCTTTCATCATAGTTATAGCATGTGCATCACCATGCAGTGATAAAAAGTTGGCATTCACATGAATCTAGAACATGAAACGTGATGAAGAAAATCAAATCCAGGAATTAAATTTCAAATGGTAACAGCCATTAAAGTCCAATGAAAGTCATATCACTTTAACCCGTGAAAGAACCAATTGTCTTCCCTCATGAGTAGATATACAAAAACATACACACTGAACAGCGTACATATGTAAATATTGTTACACACATGGAAATACATGTAATTGTGCAACAAATGAAAATTATAACCAATTATGCAAGTAGCTTGTGGCAATAGAAATGAATGGAAGAACTTAAGACTATGGAACTCCCTGTAAACCAAACATGAAGCATCCCACATGTGTAGGCTCTAAGAAGGATTGATGTAAGCAGCCTTCCGGCTACTTTTTTGTATAGAGGCCGTTTCCGTAACTTCTAATTTACTATAAAAAATAAAATAAAACAATACATAATCTGAAGACACATCACGCATATAAACCCAAAATTCTCAGCGTGTACTACGAGATGCCATATAAACCCCGAACTCCTACAAAATTGCTAAAGAATCATATTAGAAAGCACTGCAAATAAAAACATAATTGAAATTAATTAAACACCCATAACAAAACTGGAAATGCAGTAACGGAAGTCAACGCCAAGCTAAAAGAAAAAAAGAAATGCAGAAATGTTAAACCCCAATCGTAAGCTTAGAACATATAGCATAAACAGACTCAGCACGGTAATATAATCCAAATGAAGCACTAAAATAATTTTAATCACAGAATAACTGCAAAATTAGAGTCCCAAACAGCTAACGCAAACCGTTTTCTATAATAAACTCAAAAAGTACCAAAAAAAAAAATAAGAATCTTAACAAGTGAACTACACACAAAAAAACAACTAAGATAAAGGGGGGAAAAAAAGAAATTAGCTGTCTAATGAGCAGATAAAACCAATCAAACTTACTGACACACCAAACAGAAAATCAGAAAACTGAATTTTCAATGATTTACCTCCATGAAAACTCGATGATCGTTTGGAATTTCTTGATCGATCGAGCTTGAATAGAAGCAAGTAGCAAAAACCCTATATTTGGAGGGAGAGATTAAGTTGAGATTTTAGGGGAAACGAAAATGGAAATTGAGAAGGAAAGACTTTTGGTGTGAATTGAATTTTCGCTTCACTGTTTATGGGTTTGTTTGTTTCGTCGATTGATTTTATAATATATATATATTTAAATAGAGCGATGACTTAAGCGAACGCGAAGAGACTGTGGTTGGTCTTCTGCTCACTATGATATCGACACGTGGAGGGGTGACAGGGCTAACTATCTTTGACGAGTCTGTCTCTCTCTCACTGACTCGGTTTTATCCAACGCACTGTTTGTTTCTGAGTCTTTTTTTCTTTTAATCATTTATCAAAATATAGCAATTAATAACTAAAATTAAAAAAAATTCACAAATCATAAATCATTTCCTTGAAGTTATTTTTAAAAGTAATTTTTATACAAAAACATGATAATATAAATTGATCAATTAATTTGACATACAAGGACTACAAGTGCTTTGTTGCCCTCGATATTTATTTAAATTATAACTGAATTTTTATATATTTAAATGAGTTTGTTCGCTTAATTATAAATTTTAAAATTTCATTTTATTTGAAATTTTCAATAATATTAATCTCTTAGAAATATAATAATTCTTATATTGGAAGAATGGTAAAAGCCTCTTCTCCATTAATCATAGGTCTCAAATTTAAGTATGGATTACTTTTAAAAGTTAATAGAAATTGTTCCGCCATTAACGAGTCTTTTGGACACAATTCTGGATTAGTCAAAGAGTCCATCGATGCGAATTTAGATTAGTCGGACGGATTAATCAAACCAACAAGCTGGATGGCTATGTGCTTTATAAATAATGATAAAGAGTCTCTTCTCTATTAGTAAGAGATTTCAATACGTACAGAGCACATTTAAAATTCATAGGGAGTGATAAACGTTTCATAGGCTTATTTGATGCAAATATAGATTAGTCAAGCCAATCAACTTCAATATTAGATGACCCAATATTTGTAGAGATCATTTGATAATATTAATAAATCAAGTGATTGAATTTGTTCTTCATAATACAAGGCTTCAAGACATTAAACCTCAATATCATTCTCTTTTCCATTCAAAGAAATGAGAATAGTAACTTGGATACCAAATTTTAAAAATTTTTGGTATAAAAGAGTCGAAATTTATGCGTTTTATTTTATTTTATATATATGGTTCAAATTCAAACATCAAAATTATGCGATCTAATCACTTCTAATTTAAATTAAAAATTCATTACCTGTAATGGCAATTCTAAAAATATTCTTGAGTCCAATATCATGAATGGGGACAGAGAAATTATTCATATGCGATTTATTTTGTAAACAAATAGAGAAAAGCCAAAATAGAAAGGTACCCAAAACAACATGCAATGACTAAAGTAACAGAGGTTGAGAAGAAAATGATAGCAAGGGCAATAGGGTGATCTGGGTCTGCAGGATCAATTCCATATATAGCTGCCCACATTAGTATACCAGCAATCGATGCACATGTGATGGCCATGATTGCGTGGAAGATAGGTGACTCGCTGGGCCTCACATTGAGAGCTGCACAAATTAAGAATAGAGACAATTTATTCATTTTGCCTATTCAATTTCTTATATGGTTTTATTTCATGACATTAGATCACTGTTCTCTCTCACTTAGCCATATTCAAATTCCTGCCTTGAAAGTTTAAGTATAATTAAACCTAACATTTTCTAATGAAAAAAAGAAAAAAGAAGACACCATATACGTATTCTGAAGTTAATTCTTAGCAGAACACACAGATAAAACGCCACGAACAGAAAAGAAAAAGAGATGGCCATGAGTTTATTACCTTCGTTGGCAGAAGTTGATGATGAAACAATATTAATCTTCTTCTCTCTAATCTCGTTGGAGATGGCTTCATCGGTCATCTTGATGAAGAAAGGAGAGGATACAGGAGAAGATGACAATTACAAAGTGACGATAGAAATTTTTAAGTCTTGCCTAAAGTCGAGAGTATATTTTTTCATAATTATTTTTCTATATTTATTTTTTCATCGTCAAAGTAGACTTTGAACTTAATTTTCTCAAGTCTATGTCCCATTTGAAGGGTAATAACAGTTGGCAAGTCTGTATATGACCCATTCCATCATTGAATTAACCTAATAGCAATAATCGTAAACAATATCTAGAAAGGACCAAAGCTAAACAAACTGCTGTTAGCTGACCCATTACATGAACTTTTTAATTATATTTGCTTCTATTTTTTCAATTATCCTTTCTTTTCTTTTTGGAATTGTAGTTATTCAAAAGACACCAAAAATTCCTGCATGTATAAACCTAAATTATTTGCAATTATCCCAGTAATTTTACAGTTTCAGATTCTTGATTTGAGAAAAGTAATAACAGGTAATTTTTCTTTTAAGCTAAAGGAAAAACAACACACACAGATACTAATTGGTTGGTTGCTAATTTTGGCTTTTTGAGGGTTCTTCATGGACACAAGTTGTTTGCAGAAATTTAACCAAAGAAGTCAAAGGGTGGCCTCTCTTTTGCTTCATCCTTGATCAATTCATAATTATTATTAAGAAATAACTCAATACTTATCACTTGCAAAGCAATCAAAAGAAATTTATTAACTAATAACTTAATTGCATATTGCATGGTCAATGTTCAAATCTGAAATAAAAAATGATAATCAATAATACCATAAACTATATAATTATCGAAAATACACTGATTATTAGATTAGACTTTAATTCGGATTAGCAAATGAACAGATAAATTCATATCTTCTGTGTAAAAAAAGCACGCAAAAAGGCTAAAAAAAACCAAATAAAGAATAAAGAATTAGATATCACCTTGAATGAAAATGGAAGATGAAGCCATTTCAAGCTCTATCCTTTCAATTAAATTCAGTCCAATTGTTGGACAAACAAATCTTTCATTCCTTTACACTGCACACATCTCACCCAAACGCCAAATACAAACAAAATAAACCAATTCAATTTCAAGAATTGTATTTTTTTTATTTCTTTCTTTCTTTCTTTCTTGTTTTTCCCCACTCTGCTCTGCCCTTATGGTTAAAACTCATCTTCTTGAACCCACCCCAGCCTCACATGATCAATCAATCCAATATCATGTAAATCCATGGTCCCCATTCTCTGCAACCATTTTTTTGTACTTCCAAGTACAATGCATTGTCCTAAAAGACATTGTTAGCTTCTATTGGAAAATGGCAATACTATCGTCGTCATCAATCATACTGCATGTGTTTGTGTTTGTCTCTGTCTCTGAGAAGGGCTTCTCCAAAACCCAGTAGCATAAAACTGGTCCCACATTTCCTTCTCTAGATCAACGGCTTCAGTTTTTCCATCATCGTTGTCATCACCATCAACACTTTTTTGTTTCTCTGTACCTACTTTCAATTCCCTCTCTAATTCCTCCCTACGGATGGTATTATTGTTTGCGGGCGCCAACAATCCTTCTCTCCTCTTTTTTTTCCTTAAACGGTGCCGTTTTCTCACTTTCCTGCAAAGACAAGCCGGCATCTTGAAAATTGTTAACACTAACAGGTTCATCAGCGTACAAGGACAACAACAACACACCGCTGCGCACTCTGCCGCTGTGCCACCAGCAACCTCTCCGAAACGTTTGCTTTTTGAAGATTTTCCTCCCTGCCCTTCCTTGCTTGTCGTTTTCGTTTTCGCCATTTTTTTTGTCGTTTCAGTTGGCTTCTCCGCTAGTAATGACCGGGTCTTACCGTTCGGAGACTCCGACCCGCGGGTCATGATGGGTTACCTCAATCGACTCGTGAAGAACAAACCAAAATCGTCTTTGTACTTTCTCTGATAGATGTTCTTCCTTTAGGAGAAGAAAGAAATGTTTCTAGTGAATTAAAATCCAAGATTCTCGCATTTCCCCGAAAAAGATTCCCCGATTGTCAATTCTGTGCCTGTGGTGCCAATAAATTAAAAAATGGGGTGACTAATAAGGAGAAAGAAGAAGACGGATCAAAGAAAAAGTGATATAGTGATAACAAAATCGGTTTTTATGCGATTTTCAAGCCGAGAAAAGTGAAATTTTCGGTAGTCTACAGAACTTTGGTTGCTGTGTTTGAATATGGCCAATGGAGAAGAAGAAGAGGAAGGCAGAGAAGCAGAGAGATTTTGGGTGGTGCGCGTTTTGTTTGCTTTAGCAGTTGTAGGAAACCAAATTGACAGGGATCCGATATTATTCTTTGTACTGTTAATTTAAAATTAAAAAAAATATATAATAATAATAATAATAATTTTAAATAAAGTGAAATAACAATGTAATTATGATAAAAAATGTGGACATAAATGTATTTTAGTGAAAAATAAGCATAAAATGTTGAATAGTTTTTAAATAATAAAATTAGAAAATAGATATTTTTCTTAGTTATACCATTAGTCATGAGATTAATTTTTAGAAATGATCGTATAGATCGATCGATGGATATTCAACTTGATCCGATCCAAATAAAATGGATGAAATTCAACCATTTATTGATGGATCGGATATGTATTTTAAAATAAAATCTGATGCGGATATAGATATAGCATAATTTGATTCTAATTTTATTTTTTTTATATTTTTAATTTATTGATTGTACTTTTAAATATGATTTGCCTTTTTTACTTAGGTGAAAATATTTGTCCTTTTTAATTGAGTTAAAATATTAAGAATTATATCTAAGTTTAAATATTCAAATAACCTCGTTGATTTTTTTAATAATAGTATTATTATTTAAGATTTTTAATATTAAGATTCTATATCGAGTTCAAATATTATTAATTGAGTTAAAATTATTATACTATGATATTTATTTTACAAAATATTAATATTTCTAATAAATTAAAATTATTTTCCTTTTAATTCAGCTATATATATTCTAATTATTATTTTTAATTAATTCTTCTAATATATATAACTTGAAATAAAAAAGTATATAAATTATTATTGATTTTACTTGGAAAAAATTTCTTTACCAAATATTTCTTTCAATTTTATAAATATATCCAATTTAATGAATGAAACTCGTTGAGAGATAGATAAATATTTATTCTATCTTGATTTTATACTATTTATCATATTTTAAAAAATAATATATTTTAAAATACTCACCGTACTTATAATTAATTTATTATAATTTTGGCAAGTTTAATGGATTTTTTTAATACTAATATGTGAGGATGAAATTTTTTATCTAATTGATTATTTTTTTCAGTATTTTGTAGAGACGTTTCTGGAAAAACAATAGCGAAGCGTTACGCAATTGTAGTTGTACACGTGTGAAACAAAGAGAAAATAAAAAAAAGGAAAAAACGTCTGCCAAATACAACAGAAGGTGAGTCAGTAATAGTGAGTTCCACACAGTTGTCTAGTCAACATCGAGAGATGATGTGACAATCAAGAATGGACGGTTGAGATTTGGCATTGCCAAATCAGCTTCACAAGTTTGAATTGTTTAATATTAATAAATTTTGCCGGCAAACAGAATGGTCACTGATCATGATAGATAGATAGGGTTGACGTTTGACCTTGTCTTTTGATTGCCACATCGGCCAGGAAGATTTTTAGTTTGTCATAAATTTTTTTGTTTAATTCATTGAAGCAAATAGAAATTTCAGTGATAGTTTTTATTTTTAATAAAACCGAAAAGTTTAATTCCCAATTAAATTTTTAGATCGTAAAGTCAACCGTTTCGCTTCTAGAAGACGATTTGTGTTTTTTAATTCTATTGTCGATCTTCTAGTTCCAGCAAGTGGTGTTTCCATTTTCTACTAGAAAGTACAAACAAATTCCACATCCCTCAATTATCAAATTTTCACCAAACTTGCCAATACTGAAACAAAATTGAAAAATTAATCAACAGTAAAAAGTTTAAAGACATAAAATTTTGTTCAGGTGAGTTCATGAAATGTTGCACACCAATCATGGTTATGACATTACAAGTTAGTGGATATCAATTCAATAGCTTTGAATTTCTCCTCAATGATATCCCTTCTTAGAAGTCCAACAAATCAAACAATTACAATCACCTTCTTTACCCAATGCACATATTGCATCTGAATCCCCAATCTCTCAATCCTCGTCGCGGTACCATTACTTTGATTTCTACTTACCATCCTTATTTCAAGGATAGACATATGGTTCAGAGCGTTGTATCTGGCAGTAGGAGGTCAAACTTACCTGACAACTTTTAAAACAGTTGTTTCCTCCCTACCTCCCAATATAGCCCAGCCAATGAAGGACCATGGCCAAGATGAGCATGCATATGGCCATAATCATACCGGGCCTTCCTAGTAACCAGTTCTTTGCCTTCTTTGCGCCTTCCGCTCCTCTTTGGATCTTATCTGCCCATCGCATCTGTGATCATTTTGGGGAAAATAAAATCAATACTCATATAAATGAAGGGCACGGAAACATTATGCATCACAATAATATAACAACCTATCTTATTTTTTCTTGTCACGGGGTTGTTTCATACATTTTCCTTCGTTACTTTTTATCAGAACTCTCCCTTTCTATGATAAACACTTAATTATCTCTAATACTATTCACAATACCATTGGCAATATCTGACAAATAATTATTACTATTATTTAAAGTCCATCTCAGACATGACTGCTAAAAAGGAGGGAGGAAAAACCTAGCACAAGATTGGTTAGCAACTCTGAAACCAAAGCATTCTAATAGTATAAATGGGTAAAGAATGTACCATCCTGTCCAGGTCCTCGGGTGATAAAGATGACATGGCTTGTTGAGCTTTTGCTGCATCTTCAGGAGAAAGTTTCAATCCAAATTGTTCACTCATGTTAGCCATCATCTCTGGGCTCATATTCTTCATCATGGACGTAAACATCTGCCAATTTGTATGCAATTGCAAGCATTACAGACATAAAATACAGTGTCATATGTTTTACAAGAACATAATAATTTAATCTACTCTCTGTCACAGATAAACTTGCTCTGGAACAATTACCCAAATCAGAACTATCTTTACATGATTTGCTAAAAATCTAGAGGTGTGCCCATGCATAATAGTAACTTGAATCATTTGATTACAACCGTAAATGGAATAGATATACCATGCTCCAGTGAGAAAAATGGAATGATTTCACTTACATGAGGATTCAATCACTTGAATAAAAATAAAGAGAACAAAATCAACACACCTGTCGCATAGCTGGATCTTTCATTTGGTTTCTAACTTGTTCTTGCGTATCAGCAGTTGAGCCAGAAAAATTAGGCTGAGAAGCATTTCGTGAGTGTGCAAATAAACCATTGGAGGAACTAGTTTCACTAGCGATGCTATTTCTATCAACTGCAGGATTTCCTCGATGTCCTGTCAGTTTTGACCCAGTTTCTGAATTTGGTCTGTCAGCATTTGAAGTTGACGCTGTCTGAACCGTCTCTTGTCCTCTCAAAGAGGATGCCATTTCAAACATTCTCTGAAGCTCTTCAGGGGGCATCTTACTCATCATATCAGTCGCTGTTTTAAGAATATCTGGTGTCACATTTGGAGGTACTGAACCAGGCCTGAAGCTGTTAAAACTAGTATCTGAAGAACCACTGCCAACAAATTGGTTTTCCCCGTGAAATGAGGATGCCATTTGAAGCATTTTCTGGAGCTCTTCAGGTGACATTTTGCCGATCATATTTGAGGCAGTTCTGAACATCTCTGGAGACACATCTCCAGCTTTTGCACCACTTAAAGCAGTTAAAGTTTCAGGATCAGCAGTAGAAATAAAATTTTGGAACGTTCTGCAAAGAGGGGCAAAAAGAAGGGAAGAGAAGAATGAAAAAATCAGGCTTAATTGAAAATTTTAATGTTCAATCAATCAATTGAATAGAAAAAAGTACACTAGATATCAAGAGTTTTGCAACGAACAACTTTTTCTCTAAGATGTTCTTTTCTTTTTTATTTTTTCTGATGGTGTGGGGGGTTGCAGATGTCTCACCTAACACATATAATTGTCAAAATACCAACCTAAATAGACAGAAGGAAACACACATCTATAAGTGCCCAATCAACAGTATTTTAATTCCTCACCACGACTAATTCAAGCCTTTTTTAGAACTGGTGTATATGTTGATTCTTTTAGCTTGCCAGACTAGAAAGCTAATTCTCAGAGCAATTTTATTGTTTCTACTTTGAACATCAAGGTTGCTGGATCTAAAAATCTAAATAAAATAATTGATAGTGCAGGACAAATTGACAATGTCTATACTAGATTTTGTTAATTCTAATGGTTCAACTACATGACCATTGTTTTTTAATAATTATCTTTTTTTTTTCCTCTATAGATTTACATATTGCCTGTGCTTAGCCTGAACTGAATAAAACCAGGATTAGATGATAACGAATAGGACACAAACAACACAAGCCAGGAGAGCATCATCAACAAGATTACTAAGTCAGGGAAGGAGCCCCCTTGCAGGAAGAGACTGCTTCAAAATTCTGAGTATTCCCCAATGCAATAAAATTTTGGTTAATTAATATTAAACAATCAATCAAAATCCTTGGTTATCAAAAAAGAAAAAAAAAAGCTGCTACCTTCAGGTTACCAAATAAATAAGATAAAAGAAAAAACGGAATGCTAGTATAAAGAATCTAAATGTACAGACAAGCAAAAAAACAGTATGAACAAAATAAAATAACCTTATAGCTTCTGGGTCATCCTTTAAAGCCTGCAGAGACTCTGAATTAGTTGTCATATGCCTGACACTATCCCTACTTTCACTGTTAGGTGCATCAACATGCTCCCGTGGCTGTGACACTGGAAATTCTGCAGATGAACCTGGATATTGAGAAGATATAGTTCCAACTTCTTCTGTTACTTCCTCAATTACTAATCCTGTTGAGAAAGCAGAAAGCAGTGGTCCATAAAGAATGTTGAAGAAAGAGGCATAAAGCTCATAGATCCCATGCAACAAAGCAGTGAAATAGAAAAAAGAGAAAGAAACACATGAAGATGCATTTCCACAGTAGATAAAGGAACTCACTGCTTGGTCCACGACAGCCACCTTCTTGAGTCCATCTTTCCTTGGCATCCCTGAATGAACCATCACCAACGTGACAATAATCACCAAGAACTTTTTATTTTTCTGTTTGAAATTCTAACAGTCTATACAAAATCTATTTATTTATTATATAAATAGAGGAAATTCTATTAACAAAAGAATACAGTACACCTGACGGTCAAGGAATCCTCCTAGAAAAACCTCAGCTGATAACTAAAAGTAAGAAGATTTCATTGAAAAAAGTAATTTCCTACATTCAAGTTAGATAAAACAGCTTCGGAAGCATAAACCAACATAGAAACGAAAAACGCCAACTTGTATCTCAACAAATTAAAAGGCACCACTTTGATTTTGAAAATGTGAGCATTTCTCAAGATCCAAAAAATCCAAAATGCAGCAAATAAAAGAACAATGCCAGAGAAGTTTAGCATCTTTCCTACCACTAAAACACAATATACTTAATTCCAAGAAACAGAACAATAGCCCCGTTAGAGGAAAAGCAAAGGGAAAATAATATTATAAATTTAGTCACTCCACAATAGCACGTCCACAGTTCTACATTTTACATGGGCCACATGGCCATATCATCTCAGATATCATTATCTAACCTATCCTCAATGAAATCTTTCCGCCTTCCTAAGAAGAAATCTGTATCTTTTTTACTTTTCTCTTTTATTTTGAACATATTCCTCGACATCTCATTTAATTTCCCACATTATATGAACATGCTACCACAGTACCATCCAACTCTCAATACCATAGCGATACAACTAGCCTAGTTGTAATTTTCAGACGTCATGAATGAGAAGAACTTTATGATATAACACTCCAATCAATTTTCCACACATCAACCACACCCTTAATTTCATAAGAAACACCTTTGATGTACCTAACCTTTTATATTATAGTGCCTCAATATTCAAATGATCATAGTAAGACGCCATTGCTTTATCAAATCTAGCCAATCTACGTGTATATCCTACAGTTGATAAAGTTGCAAAGGAAAATTCCTTTCGCTCTATTCCTGCTTAAAATAAAACTTTGGAACTTTAAAATATCCCTCCATAACTCTTTTGGTTACCCCAGCTTCGGCTTCATGGATTAGAATTAAGCCATCATGACTTTGCATGTGCTGCAAGATACTATTGAATATATCTTGCCAGTTCATCCAGGACTATGAAAGAAGATCATGCTTCAGAACAAATACTGGTGTACAACAAAAATGGAGGATTAGTTTGTCACCCCTAACAATCCTCATGCAGACTGCCACCCTATACACATTTCTATCCAGCTTCTTTACCAAAATAGATTCCCCCTTTCAGCAAAAGGTACTGTGAGGCTTTTCCCTATACTCCATGAGACATGGTTTATGTAAGATATAGTCTTGCAGTGGATTCAGCAAAACCAATTCCAAATCCAGATAAAGAAGAAGGGTTAACTTGAAAAGGAAAGAGAAAATGGGAAAATATAAAACTATAAACCTAACCACGCGCTAGGTAGTACAGATACAGAAACATCGAGGTCGCTGCATTTCCGTGCATCTTAGACAAGGAAAATACTTTCACAGAAGCTCTGCCAAGCCATCTATTTCCGGGGGGAAAAAGCCAGACAGCATTCAGGAAATTTTCATAAAAGCAATTTTCAGCATATGGCAGAACTAGTGGTCTGAGAAATTAGAAGAATACATACCTTAAAACAGCTGCAATAGTTTCATCATCAGGAGAAACTTCATGTGCCTTGCTCAAATCAGAGACAGCATCCTAACAAACAGCATAAGATAATTATATAACTTTGCCCAAAAGGAGAAGACAGGCATATAACCACACAAGTTCAAACATCGCTAGCAGTGCAATTAAACAACCACCGACAACAATTAAAAGATGCACATGGACAGCTTACTTCCAATTGGCCAAGTTCTTTATAGGCTTGACCCCTGCGATAGAGGGCTTTGACATTCTTGGTATCATATTTCAAAACCTAAAATAATATAAAATATCTAAATAGTTAGAGACCCACAGAAGGCCAGAATAATAAGTTTATTATAAGAGAGAACAAGTGAGTGAAAGCATTCTTTTTACTCCCTCCGTCCTATTTTGTTTACTTGTCGTTCCTTTTTTAGATATCCCAAAATGTTTGCAAGATTTCTAAATTTAAATATGTAAATAATAATTTTTCTTATAATAACTTTTATGATTGTTTATTAAATGAAGGACTTTTATTAATATCTTAATAAGTTAAGAGTAAAAAATAGCAAAATAACTTTTGTTGACTAAATTTTTAATATGCGTGTTTTGTCAAATCATGCAAACAAAATGGGACAGAGGGAGTATAATTTTTCATATACTTCAAGAGTTTCTTGCTAAATAAAATTCAAATTGGGAATATAACTAGGAGTAGACATCATATACAGAGAACTTAGAACTTCTGTTCTGACGAACTAAAAGAATGGGTTGTTAGTACCTCGGAGCCTTCTGTAATGCATTCTTCATACTGCCTTGTTTTCAGGTAACACGACATCAGGTTAAGAGAGCATGCCAACATAAGAGATCTGCCACTGGAGGATGGAATTCCTTTTAGGTTCTTCTTTGCCTAAGATTGTAGAAGACAAAGTAGAATTTGATTAGTTTAAAAACAAATAGATAACAAGAAGTGATATTTGCAAGAAGAAAATATTGACATATATAAGTTACAGAACTTACAAGTAAATATTTCTGCAAGGCATCTTCAAACCTTCCCTGGCTATGAAGTTCATTACCCTGATAAATTGTAGATTCCAATGTGTTACAAAACAACCACGAAGGCAGTGATAATTTCAGGCACTTTTACATATATTGAATCAAAATGCAGTTCTAAACTGAAAAGGCAAATAAATAGCAAAAACAACTTCACAGAGAGAAAATAATAATCATCTATCTGATCTAGGAGATTACAGTTACCTGTTTCTTCAGCATTTGAGCTGCATTTATTTCATAAGTGATCTGGGCATCAACACGCGTACGCATGGAAGCTAACTCTTCAGGTGATGCATTGGCCATTTTTTCACCAATCTCAGCCATCTCCTCTGGACGAGTATGCTTTAACTGTTCTGCAGCCTGTCTCAAGTCTTCAGGCCTCATGTTCTTCATGCTTTCTGAGGCCATTCTCATCAAATCTGGGTTAGCCATCATCTGAATGCCAACCATCCTTTGTTAGGGTCAGAATCCAGAAGACCAGAAATTCAAACAAACCCAAGAAATTTAACCAAAAAAAGAAAAAAGAAACGGAATAATGTAAGTTTGAGCATACATGCAAGCTACATCCTAATTTAGAAACTTGACTAAAAAAAAAAACCATGATAGCCACATCCTAATTTAGACACTTGAGTGAAAACAAACCACCAAGGGTATCTTTGATTGCTAGAATAGCTAAAGAAAGTAACCAAGAAATGGTTTTACATTCCTAGACTTGTAAATCATCCTCAATTGCTCATTCAAAAGGGTGGAAAAGTTGCATCCTCATGGAAATAGAAAATTTTACAAAAAAATGCAACATAATTGCATTTAAATGTAACAATAACAAATTAGCCTTTTAGACAGTACCCTTACATGTTTATGAGCCTATTATGACATAGAATTCATTGATCAGCGATATTTACGTACTTAATTTATGATGTAGTTCATACGGAAATTAAAGAAATTTCAATTTTCTTTGAGGATATAACATCGAAACAATGCACCAAACAATCAAATATTGAAAGAGAATTTGTAGATAAGCAAATTAAGTAAAATTCAATGTACTTTTATTAGGGTTATTATGGTGATCGATTTTGTATTTCCATAGGCTAACCAAATACAATAATAGTACATCACAAAGAAACCTTTATTTGTAATTGAACATGGTAATTTATATTCCACGAACCACTTGACTAGGAATCCACTTTCCTGAGTAAGCAATACATAATTCCACAACCAAACGTTATCTATGATTAACTCATACCTTAATATACAGAGAGGAGGGGGGGGGGGGGGGGGGCGGAAGGGAGAAGAAGATGAAGTAGCAACAACGATCAAATTAACCCTGAATTGATTTAATTACAAACAAACAATGGACAGAAATTGTAAGCATTAAAAAAGAAAAAGAAACCTGTTGTTGGATCTTGGCTAACTCGGCCGGAGACATGCGACTCATTTGCTCCTGAGCGAGTTTGATTAACTCAGGATCCATCATTCCGTTGAACATTTTCACTTTATGTCAATCCTTTAGCAACAAATTATTGCCTCCAAAAATTAAGATAAGAAAAAATGAAAACAAAATTGGGAATCGGGCACTTCAAGAAGAATCTGAAGAATTGAAAGTTTCTAGAAAGAGCGAGAAGAAGAAGAAGAAAGGCAGAGTTTTGAATTCTATAGGAATTTTCCTTTTTCAGAGAATTTATATAGAGACTTGGGAAGAACAGCAACAGAGTTTAAAGGTTTTATTGTCTTTTCTGGTTAGGAAGAGAAGAGGAAGGAAAGAAGGGGTCGCCCACCAAGCCTTAATGGTTCCAGTGTCAGAAAAGGAGACCCATGAAGAATGGTATATGCTCCCTCATGCGTTAGCTTCCATTAAAATTACTTGTTTGCCCCTCAAGCCTTTGAATAGAAATCCAGTTTTTCCATCCATGTCCTGTCTCAATATATCACCAATTCCTCTCTCCAACTCATATTTCATCCGAGGCTTGTTTATAGGACTGAGAGGTGAGAGGTCTGAGGTTTAAAGTAATTTTGCTCTTTAGTTTTACAGAAGAATGTCTCTTTTGAATCCATAATTTAGCTTTGATGACCTTAAATTTGGATTGATAAGGTAATTTTGTAATTTTACCCATAAATTTGGCTTTCGTTAATGTAAAAATTAAAACTTGAGTTTGTCTCAATAAGGCAATGTCATTTTTTAGTTTTACTACATTTGTTTTGAATGTAATGATTAAAATGTCAATGAAATTATAATTTACGGATATTGTAGTTATTTGAAAATTAAAGTTCTCATATATTAATTTTAACTATAATTTGGGACTAATCTATAACTTTTCCTTAATTTAATCAACCTCATCAAAACGCAGCGTTTCCTTTTCGTCTCCACCACCATCAACATCTTTCTTTCCCCATTCTGTATTAATAAGCCCTAATTCTCTTTTATGACCGCAATGCAGTGAAACTGTCGTACGCTCCTTTTCCTTCCCTCTCAACACCTCTAGGACAAGCCGCCCACCTGTAATCTTGCATTCTTTGATACTTTCTTCCTCTTGCTTTCCTTCTTCACCAGAGGTTAATTTGGCGGTTTTGGTCTTGGCTGATTTGGGTATATTTTGGATTCAGTACAGCTCGTGGTTATTTGTTAAGCGTATGTTTTCTTTGTTAGCTAGTGACAATAGCGAGTTTCATTCCTACGGTATCTCTTTATCTCTCTCTTTCTGTTAGACATGTTTATTATGTTTTCAAATACCCAGTCAAGGTTTTACGTAGAAATTACTAAAACTAAATTAAGGGTCTGCCAAATCCTCCATAGAAAAGAACCCAACAGAAGTCAAAATCCTCTCCGTTTCATAAACCATTTTTTCCTTATATAGCAAATTGCTTTGTGACGAGAAGTTTTGAATTGGATTGTTTGTTTACTAGCAGGACTTGGTTGGTTGTCTGTTGTTATAGTTAAATCTTTTAATTATAAGCTGCTATGCATAGTTTTAGCAAAATGGATGGTGATTTTGATACCCGAAATATCCGAAATATATGCATATTAGCACATGTTGATCATGGCAAGACAACACTTGCTGATCACCTGATTGCTGCTACTGGTGGTGGTCTGCTTCACCCTAAATTGGCTGGGAAGCTTAGATTTATGGACTATCTTGATGAGGAACAAAGGCGTGCAATAACAATGAAAAGCTCTTCAATTGCTCTTCATTATAAAGACTATTCAGTGAACCTCATAGACTCCCCTGGTCATATGGATTTTTGTAGTGAGGTTTCTACTGCTGCTAGATTGAGCGATGGCGCATTAGTTTTGGTTGATGCTGTTGAAGGGGTCCATATACAAACACATGCTGTTTTGCGTCAAGCTTGGATTGAGAAGCTAACACCATGTTTGGTGCTTAATAAGATTGATAGGTTGATTTATGAGTTGAAGTTGAGTCCTATGGAAGCTTATACCAGGTTGTTGAGGATTGTTCATGAGGTGAATGGAATCATGAGTGCATATAAGTCAGAAAAATATTTATCTGATGTTGATTCACTACTTGCAGCGCCATCTGGTGAGGTTTGTGATGAGAACCTTGAGCTTATAGAAGATGATGAGGAGGATACTTTTCAGCCGCAGAAGGGGAATGTAGCATTTGTTTGTGCATTGGATGGATGGGGTTTCAGTATCAATGAGTTTGCAGAATTTTATGCTTCAAAGCTTGGAGCGAGTTCAGCTGCATTGCAGAAGGCTCTTTGGGGTCCTAGGTATTTCAATCCTAAGACTAAGATGATAGTAGGGAAGAAGGGAGTGGAAGGAGTAAGTAAGGCTCGGCCTATGTTTGTGCAGTTTGTTCTTGAGCCACTATGGCAGGTTTACCAGTCAGCCTCAAAGCCTGAGGGAAATAAAGGTTTACTAGATAAAGTTATCAAGTCATTTAATTTGAATGTACCACCACGTGAACTTCAGAATAAGGACCCTAAGGTTGTGCTTCAAGCTGTTATGAGCCGTTGGCTTCCCTTGTCAGATGCAATTTTGTCAATGGTTGTGAAGTGTATGCCAGGTCCAATTGCTGCCCAATCCTTTCGTATTTCACGTTTGCTTCCCAAGAGAGCAGTTTTTAATGATGCAGTTGATTCGAGTGCTATTGCGGAGGCAGATCTTGTGAGGAAGTCGGTAGAGATTTGTGATTCCAGCTCTGAAGCACCATCTGTTGCTTTTGTATCCAAGATGTTTGCTGTACCAAGAAAAATGCTACCTCAAAGGGGTCCAAATGGGGAGATTTTAAACAATTGCAGTGATGACAATGGAAGCGGTGAATCAGAAGAGTGCTTCCTTGCGTTTGCTAGAATTTTTAGTGGAGTTCTTTATTCAGGTCAAAAAGTATTTGTGCTTTCAGCATTGTATGACCCATTGAGGGAAGAATCAATGCAGAAGCATGTGCAGGAGGCTGAGTTGCACTCGCTGTATCTCATGATGGGTCAAGGCCTGAAACCGGTGGCCTTTGCAAAGGCAGGGAATGTTGTTGCAATCCGAGGTCTCAGTCAGCATATTTTAAAAAGTGCAACTCTTTCATCCACAAGAAACTGTTGGCCATTCTCCAGCATGGCATTCCAGGTTGCCCCAACTCTAAGAGTTGCAATTGAACCATCTGATCCAGCAGATATGGGTGCTCTGATGAAAGGTCTGAGGCTTCTAAACCGGGCAGATGCATTTTTGGAGGTCACTGTTTCTTCTAGAGGAGAACATGTGCTTTCCGCGGCCGGAGAAGTTCACTTAGAAAGGTGCATCAAGGATTTGAAGGAGAGATTTGCCAAGGTGAGCCTGGAGGTCTCCCCACCACTTGTGTCCTATAAGGAGACCATTGAGAGTAATACAGCCAATGCTTTAGACAATCTGAAATCACTGAGTAAGAGCTCAGCTTATGTTGAGAAGATGACACCAAATGGTAGATGCCGTGTTCGTGTACAAGTCATGAAACTTCCTCCTGCACTAACCAAGGTACTTGATGAAAGTGCAGATATAATCGGAGATGTTATCGGTGGCAAGTTGGGGCAGGAAAATAGAGATGTGGAAAAACCTGGATTAAGCATTGTACAAGATGAGAGTCCAATTGAAGTACTAAAAAAACGCATGATGGATGCTGTGGAGAGTGAAATTTTGTCATGGAATGGGAATGACAAGGATCGAGCCGAGAAATACAAACTCAAGTGGCAAAAATTTCTTAGGAGGATTTGGGCACTTGGTCCAAGGCATGTTGGCCCTAACATCCTCTTCATTCCAGATATTAAAAGCAAGAGCAGTGATTCCTCTGTTCTCATACGGGGTTCCCCTATTGTATCTGAAAAATTGGGCTTAGTTGATAATTCTGGTGATAGTGATACAGCTACTGATACTCTCTCTGAAGCTGAAAGTCTTCAGAACAGTGTTGTGTCTGGATTCCAACTTGCAACAGCAGCTGGACCACTTTGTGACGAACCATTGTGGGGAGTAGCTTTTGTGGTTGAGGCTTACATATCTCCCTTGGCTGAGCAATCTGATGAGGCTGGGACTAACCAACAGTCCGAGCAATATGGTGTATTCACAGGACAAGTTATGACAGCTGTCAAGGATGCGTGTAGAGCTGCTGTACTTCAGAACAAACCTCGGCTTGTTGAAGCAATGTATTTCTGTGAGTTGAACACCCCAACTGAATATTTGGGCTCCATGTACGCGGTGCTTAATCGGAAACGGGCTCGGGTCTTGAAGGAGGAGATGCAGGAAGGATCTCCGCTTTTCACAGTCCATGCATATGTCCCAGTTTCTGAGAGCTTTGGTTTTGCAGACGAGCTCAGAAGATGGACTTCAGGCGCTGCTAGCGCTCTCCTTGTTCTTAGCCATTGGGAAGCGCTTCCTGAGGATCCTTTCTTTGTTCCGAAAACAGAAGAGGAAATTGAAGAGTTTGGAGATGGTTCTAGTGTTCTGCCTAATACAGCCAGAAAGCTAATTGATGCTGTAAGACGTCGAAAAGGCCTTCCAGTGGAGGAAAAGGTTGTCCAGCATGCTACTAAACAGAGGACACTCGCTCGGAAAGTGTAAAATTTGTTAAACTAGTTTTGCTAATTATATTTCACACCTATCATATTCGTTTTGGTGTAAAAGGGTAGTCTATATTTGTAATCTCATGGAGGTCTAGTTTGAGTGGGAAATGGGAAGTTGATGAAAAAAAATTAACATTTTTCGAGTTTTACTAATGATGCAAAAGCCTCTTTGTTGTTACATTATTCAGAGACCTCTTAATTTTAGATATTTAACCATCGTAAAAGATCATATCTTCCCTCGATTCCTGGTTTATTTTAGTTCATTATTTGGGTAAACCTATTCAAACATTGACATCAAAATTCAATGGAACAATCAAGAAAAATTCAGTCTGATACCGGCATATTAATATTATCCGGTACCGAGTTACGTTGCTGTCAACAGTACAAGCATAAATTTACTCTGCACAAGTCTTGTGAAGCAAACTTTCATCAACTCAGGACCAGCTTCTACAGATGTACCTAATGTGTTATTACTAAGGAGGGTATGATATTAACAGAAAATGAAAGATAAACATTTGCAAACACTACATCAGGATATCAATCTTCTGTACAAATGTTGTAAAATAAACAACATTTGAACGGAGGAGCTAAAAGAAATTCAAATTCCCTTCTTCTAGTATTGTCTTCGCCTCCACAAGAGAATTCCAAACATTTCGCAGTTCTTCTTCCAGTTTTTCGGATAATGAGCATGAATTGCAGCTTCTGGTTTCTAACAGTTTAGTAACATTCTCAGCTACTGTTATCCTCACCATTCTTAACTCATCCAGTCTTCTCAACTCTATCAGTATTTGTTCTTCCAAAGCCTTTATCTCCTCCACTTTCAACTCTGCATCAAATACATTATTTTGATATTCAAGAATTGTATTTTGAAGTTCAGATGTTCCATTCTCTCTGACTTCCAAGAGGGTTTCCTTTTCTTGGACTACTCTCTGAAGCGCAAGTTCCAACTCTTCCAAAATCCTCAACTCTTTCTGTATGTCTGTTTGAACAGTTTGCAATTCATGCTCTATCTTCGCGGACTTCTTATTCAGATTATCAAGCTCGCTTATTATGAGACCAAGCTTCTCTCGGGACAGCTTTATCTGAGTTTGCAGCTTTGTCTTTTCTTCCTCTGACTTAAGTAAATCAGTAGCTTTACCACCTAAATGCCAATTTCTAAATGAGGCGTCTACTTTGTCAACATTATCTATCGCAAGTAGAACCTTTTCATTCTCTTGCCTACGCTTCTCTTCCTCAAGTTTGGATTTCAAATTCGTGTGATTATTCCTCAACTCAAATTCTGTTTGTTGAGCCCTTCTCAAGGCAGCATCAATTTCACCCTTGCAAACTTGAAGACAAGCCAATTCCTCTTTCTTTTGCTCCAGGTTAGTTGATGAAGCATTCACCCTTTCCCTTGCCCGAGCTTCTTGCTGTTCATAGTAAATAACCGATTGAGAAAATCTTGATAGCGAACATTTGAGTGCTGACAACTTCTTATCTAAGAAAGCTTTTCTTTCTTGGATCTCTGAAAAAAGGACTTGCAAGGACTTAAGCTCTTTCTCCTTAACCTGGAACCCATCTTCTGCTGATTCTATTTCCCTCCAAAGTTTATCAAATTCCACAGTAGCTTTCTCAATTGAACCTAGGAGGGCAAGTGTTTTAGCAGAATCTGAAACCTTTCGCTCTGCTATTTCCAGCTTCATTCTGACAAACTCTACATCTCCAGAAACTTTGATTGAAGTAAGATTTGATGGTTCTGTTTCCATATCACAAAAAGAATCAAAACCAGCCTGATTTTCTGTTTCGGCTTGACGATCACCGTGAATCTGTCTACATGCATTAACTGCATCATCAAAGCCAGAAGAAGGAATTCCTTCAGCATAAACATTTGCTTCATCACCTATAGTAGATATCTCAACATTTTCCTCCGGCATATTTGCTTCAGTGAAGCGAGGTACAGATGACTCTGGATATTTACCTCCATCAACTTCGACAAGCTTTTCTGGGCAATCTAGTTCTCTAGATTCAATTCTGTTCTGCCCACAGGTAGAAAGCGTTCTTTTGAACTCATCCCTCTCTTGCATGGCTTTTTCAAACAAACCCATCAATTTCTCATTTTCCTCATTCATTTCCATAAGCTGGTGCTCTAGGTTCTTAACAGTTGCTTCCATCTCAATCTTTTTTGCTTTAGCAGATTCAACAGAATCACCACAAATATGAATTTCAATGTCATTTTGCTCAGCACTCTCTGCTTTAATAATAGTTTTATTGCTACTTTCTGAAGCTGCTCGTTCATACATTTCAATGAGACTATTTTTTTCCTCAATCAAAGCTTTAAGCTTAGTCTGCAGCTCATCATTTGTCTCGATAAAAGCTTCTAGTTTTATCTGTAGTTCTTCGTTCTCTTTAGACAAAATAACTGCTTTCTCATGAGCTTCTGCTTCTCTTTGACTTGCTGCAGCTATGGCATCAACCATTGTTTTAAGTTCCATTTGACCATGAACATTGATAACTGATGCATCAGCAGACAAAGGAGGAAGCTCAATTTGCTGTTTTCCTTCCTTCACAAGGGATCTCACTTCTTCAAGTTCTGCTAACAGATCGTTGACATGCCTAAAAATGATTTGGTCAAGTAGACAACATCATTTTACCATTTGGAAAAGAAACGAACTAATCAAGATATAATAATGCATATTTGTAAAAAGTTGGGGTTTTAAAACTTAGTCTCCATGGGCTACACACTATCTAGTGATACTGACCAGCCATGTTTAATTACAAGTAAAATTAAAATTAAAATTAAATTTCTAACACCTAACTATCTATTTGGCATTAAAAATTAAAATTGTGTTTGAAATATTGATTATGGGACACTATTGTTTGTTTTCAAAATGAATTTCACATGTTTTAGCAAAAAAAGTTCAAATTTTGAAGCAGCACTTCTAAGCTACTTTTTCTAACATCTAAAAAATAACATTTTTACAAAAAAGCAGTTTCCAACTTATTGCCAAATATAAATACACCAAATATAAAAAAAAAATTATTGCAAAATATGAATGTAAATACCTTCCCAAATTTTCTTTCTCTTCAAGGCAAAAGCCCAACTGCTTGCGGAGTGCGTCCATTTCTGACTGATTATGAATTACCTATGACATAATACAATTAATTTTACTTCATTTCCATCCAAGGCAAATACAGGATGAATTACATAAAAGGGGATGTACAAAGAATAACATAGTATACCTGCATGCGAAGGAATTCATTCTCCTCGGTGATTGCAGAGCGCCTGGGTGTTTGTGGTTCCTGCATTTGAGAGAATATTACATTATATTTAGTTTGCTAATCAAAGCAGTTTAGACTGACATATTTCAGATGTCAGAGAATACTGCATAATGTTGTTTTATTTGGTCATCGCATAAAAAATATGACTATATCTCTATAAAATTTCATTAATTGTGACGGTAAAAACAAAATCAGAACTTTTTGATATATTATTTGAAGTTGAGTAAGCATACAACAATTGAGTGCCAAAAGTCCAATGGCCATGGGTGAAATTAACCCATCTATAAGCAATCAATACAAAAGAATAGGTACATAGCATCAAACCAGTCAAACATTTGCCAAAATGTAATTATTTAGATTAAATTATATTCCGACCTCAAAGCAAAATATTGCTTCATGACGCACGCTCTCATCAATATTGACCCATCTAGGAATAGCCTTTGCACACATTTGCAAACAAATTAATTGCATCACAGTAGAGGGGCAAAGAAAACAAAGGATAATATTTTCATGACATGTTAAAAATTTAATAAAAAGAAAATTTGAAAAAAAATGCAACTTATGATAAATAAGAAATAAGTTAATTAAATGTAACACTATGCATGTGACGTCAGAAAACAAGAATAATGTATAATAATAGTTATATATCATATTAAACACCAGTCCCTCTGTAATAATTAATTGTATAGCACACGTCTAGAAGGAAATACAATCTAGGAACAAGTCAATTCCTAGAATGATACTTCCCTACCGTGACCATGCCTCGTGTACAAAATCAAGTTAATGGTATCAAAGGGTCAAACTGGAGAGGATTACTAAGTATGCAAGATGTTAAAAAGCAACTCTGCGTTTACCAAATATTTAGACATTAGAGCCGGTAAGCAATTCCATAGTTCAAAGACATGATAACTTACAGCATAAAACATAAAATTAAAACTAAGAGGGAAAAATTCTTTTAAAGGGAGGGCAAGGTTAGACAATGAAGATCATCCAGCTAGTTAAACATGGCCACAACTGACATATCAAAAAAGAATTTGGAACAAAACCAGCTAACGTTTTACCTGATTAGAAATTACTGGATCACTATAAATTTCTGTCTTCGCATCTGAATTTGCTTTCTGTAAACAAGAAATCCAAAACTGAGGTAAAAAGAGAAAAATACTCATTAGATATTTCACTTTCTAAGTTCATAATGAGGCTTTTGAAGAACCTGAACTTCAAGTGGATCTGATTCATGCATAAGTTTCCAATCAAGAGCTTCTAGCAACTGCATGTACAATCAGAAGACCCTTAAATTCAGAAAGTGGATAATTTAACAACAAAGGCTAAATGTAGAAATATTTTATATTTTAACTTGCATACCTTATTCTGTAACACCATCATCTGCTCACTCATCATCTCCCGTTCGCCTTCTTCATAAAATGACTTTAATCTGCATAGACCAGCACAATAAAGTCATTTTATGGAAGCAATACAGGCTTTTTGACAGAATGATGTTTACAGACAAATCCTATGCATCTTGAGAAGAAACAAATTTGTTGACATGTTATTTACAAAGGAAAGGTGCAAACAATCAAATATTGACATCTCATGCTACAGGCTGGCATTGAATCCCTTCTAATGCATAAACCTCTTTGCTAAATCTTAGCTGGAAATTATTGTCAAAGCAACCACAGAATATGTTAATGCTTGTAAAGGTTTTCAGAAGACATTTAGTTTTTAATTATGGAAATTATTGCTAAAGCAACCACAGAATATGTTAATGCTAATTAATGAAGTTTTGCCCCTTGATCTTGATAAACATATTTTGACAACAAGCTGACATTTTCAGAAAAGAGAACATATGTGTAATAATTGTGTGCCACCCTTACAATAACATAGAAAAGAGAGTGAGGTGAGAACAAACAAACAACAGTTGGAAGCATAGAAAACATGCTTCAGAAGAGAGTCAAGAGGGTAACAAGGACATGCCTTCTAATTTCTTCCTTTAGACGCAAGTTTTCCATAGCAAATCTTGTGACTTCTTGGTTCCGGTCAACCTGAGTCCGTAAAACTTCAATTTCCTTCAGATGCTCCTCCTTTTCTTTCAACAAGTGTGCCTCAGCCGAAATCTTTCCAGAAGCAACAGCCTCTAACCTCTTGATTCCTGCTTCTCGGAACCGTAACCTCATTTTTAGTCCTTGTATCTCATCCTCTCTTTGCTTGGTCTAGATTCAAGATATCAAAGTTTTATTGTCAGAAAACCTTTTTGCCAATTCTCAAATCATAACTTAGCACTTGATGAAACTAAAAAGTTTGTTATAAAACAAAAACATAAAAATTGGAATGGAGCTTCTTTGCAGTTTTTTCTGCCAAAATATGAAAGTTTGTGTTGCTTTCAGTTGAATACATCAATGTGTGGTAATCGAACACAATATAAAAACTGGAGAGAATTTCTTTAAACATACCAGTTTCATAGCAGCTTGATTTTCAGCTGTCAATGCCTTTAATGCAATGTCCTTGTCCTTTTCCCTCCTGAAAGCCCCAACAAGGGCAACTTCAAAGTCTTTCTTCTGATAAAATAAAGATATCCAACTAATAAATAACAGTTCTGATTAGATCTTGTCCGAACCTTAAGAAGGAGAAATGGATACCTGAGACATCCTTTTGTCAGACACAAGTGGACTAAACGATCCATGAAGCGCTTCCCATTTAAAGGATCCAGGAGATCCCGGAAAGCTTATAATTGAAGTATCATTTTCCACATTTTCAGTTCCGCCATTGACTAAACCACGTAGACGGGACACTTCTCTCTGAAATACGTATAAGTTCCAATTATGGTTGCAAATGATCAAGCCATCATAGTGAATGTAAAACTAGATGGATTAATGTGTCGTAAGAAGTAAAAGTGATCTTACACAAAGCAAAAAATGAGGTACATTATTTACTCAGGAAAAACACTAGCATCGTCATTTAATTACAGCTACACTATTTCAGGATAGAGGATCTCAAATTGAAAAGTGTACCTTGAGCTGTTGAATTTGCATGCGCATGGCAAGAACATCTCCGGAAGCATCTTCATTAACAATTGCCTAAAATATAGTACAGAAGCAAATTTTGATGCGAAATAACTAAAAAGATTTAGCATAAAGTAGAAATAATATTATAAATGCCTCTGGAATTGGAAAAGTTTCAATTTCCCACTCCACCTATACAAGTATTTATTGTTCTTTCCTATATTACCAAAATACAAAGGTGCTTATTAGAATGACCAAGGTATAGCTAACATACATTGTTCTTAATGAATTTCGCACGTTGAGCAAACTTCAATGTGCTTAATGTCTCCAATGAACAGCTGTAAGGCATCATAAGAAAATTGTAATACCCAAATAAGACTAACCATATAAATAAATCAAACTTGAGAAAAGTTAGAAAGTGACAAACTGAATCTGAACTGATGAAGTCTACATTCCAAAACCAGAAGCAATTAAAAGGGACTCAAATCAGTTCATCGTCTTTCTTAGTTTGAACTTCCTGAGATTTACTCATAGTTCTGAAACTTAAACGCTGTTATTTTTGGCACCAAATTATGCAGAGAAAATAATTTTTATGTAAGATTTTGGTCTCTCATAGCTTAAAATATGATATTTGGAATCCATTATCTCCTTATTTGTATACTAATTTCATCAGGAAAAATATTTTTCAACATCAAGAGAGACACAAGTACATATACAAGTGTTTATTTGTACAGTGAGTCAACATCTGACAATCTTTTATCGAAGAACAAATGGAATTCTCAGGTTTATATATCCAGTCAAAAAAAAATCTGAAAGAAATAATCATAAAATGCTGGCAACTAACCATAGAGAAGGACTAATATTTGCAATGATGATAGTTTTTGAATTCCCTCCTAGTGAATCCTGGAAAATAAAAGGAATAAACTTTATGAGAAAAAACTGTTTAGTGGAATCCATACAGTGATACAAATGCCTAAAAGTTGCCCAATTACATTCTTCAAGCTAGTACTTCATTCAAACACTTAACTTAATGTTGTGATATATTGCTGAATATATGTGTAGTATAGTTTAGGTGTAAAGGGTAGTTTAGGTATTTTGGAAATAGCCTACATCTATAAATAAGAGTGAATTGTATCTCATTTGTTAAGAAAGAAGCAATAAAACTCTCTTATAACACATAAAATCAACATGATATCAGAGCTTAAAACCCACTTTTAGTCAGCCCAAACATAGTAGAGAGAGAATAGTAGAGAGAGAAAAACCCTAGCCTAGGTTGAAGCTATTGCAACCACAGGAGAGAGAGTGAACTATCACCGCCCAGACCAGGAGGAAGAGGAGTCGCCGGTCGGCCTTTGCCCCCTTTATGATCACCAGCAGACGCCGTGTGTGGCCTCACGCGCCGCTGACAGGTTCTGCCGTCTTCTTCGTGGCGCGTTCTCCGGCCACTTCTCCGGCAGCGGCTCACTCCAGCAGCGTCGCCTTGGTGTTGCGCCTCCTCCTAGACTATTTTCCTGCACTGGTTCTTGTGTTTTCAGGACTGTCTTTTGGGTTGCACTATTTTTCGGGTGTTTTTACGGTATTCAGACCTGATTTCAGTAGTTT
>CANUEX010130880.1:0-23808 GCA_948099535.1 Jatropha multifida
ATATAATGATCTCAAAGCAGGTCTATCCAGTACATTGTCCCCGTAAGTACCTATAAGCTTGAATGGCATTACCATACACATTCAAACTTATACTAGTCAATATTTCACTTATGACTAGGGATATATATTATTATAAAGCAATATGCAAAAACAATATAATAATAAAAGTAACCTCTTTATTAATTAAATTCAAATAACATAAGGTCCAAAATGTTGGCCTAGGCCACAATCACCAGTAGGAGGAGAGGAGCAAATGAAGACAAAGAAGAGGCGTGTGGGGTAAATGGGCCACCACCACACCCCCTTCCCCTATTTATAGAAAAAAGGGAGGACGGACCTCATCCTTGCTCAGAAGATTGGACCTTTCGGGATTCATCTAAACTCAGAATGACACGCTATTATAGTCAAAACGTCCGTGACAAATTCCAAACATAGCGGTACCTTCTGATCTGATAGAAGATTATAAAAGGGCCCGGATAATCAAACGAACCAGACTGGCTCTAGAAAAATATTCTTGATATTAGTTGAGATTCACATAGAGTGTTCCAGACATTAGTTTGATCGGACATCATTTAGGCCTTTAACGGACCTCCAAAAGACCAAAACCCCTAAAAACAAAAGGTCGGGGTTGGGCAACAATTTTCCCCGATTAGCATCGACCAGCCCGTCACTAATGCAAATCAACCACATTTTGGTATCGAATTGTAGCATATTGAAGGCCCTAATTGGTATCAAAAATGAGCATTGCAATACCAAAAAAGTGAACCTCGGTACCGCCATGTCCTCATCGTAGTAGCTCCTAGCCCTATAAAAGGGCACATTCCCCTTTTATTTTACATTACCTCTTGTTGCTTGATCGAATGCTTGTCAAGCATCAACAACTCTATTTCTCTCTTGTGAACATTTCTAAGGTTATATATTTGACCTTGCTCCTCTTCCTTAGTTGAGTTAAGGCCCGACTTATTTCTTAAAAATCAATCCTTTCAACCTTCAATCATAATTTTGTCTTCCTTAGACCAAAGCTACTAGTTAGTTAATTCATTATTAATTAATCTAAGGATTAACTAATAATTTGCTAATTAACAATATTATAATTCTATTAGCTTTATTAGGAAGAAGACTCCACCTCTTTAGTCATTATAATCATGGAGCTTCGATCTGGCCTCATAACAAGCACTAGGGTATAGTCACTCAAACTTGATCTTTTTCAATTAAACTCGATTTGTCTGGCACCTTATAAACTATCATGCTTAGTCTGTCTGATACATAATATGCTTTGAAGCTTGATTCGCCTAGCAAAACTACAAAACCAGCTTTTTACTAAGATCGGTTCACCTGGCACACCTTTAAGTCCACTTCCTGAGTGGTACCTACCTTTAAAATGCTACCATTTTAACCGATGGTAGAACTTTATGCATCTTGATCTTCATACAAAATAGGTACAAAGGCATACCTATAGATTTTAGCCTAGGTAGCAGGCCCCTACCAAATTGACTGGTCAAGATTTAAGAGAATGTGTCGTACGACCTAGAATCCTCGATAAACGAGTCTAGAGTTGGGCTCCCCTCTGAATTATATGCTTTTCAATAATATTGCTTTTAATGCTTTATCTATGATTGCCATGTATTACTATTATGTTCATTCATTGATAAACTAACATTCATGCAAAACATCGATTTTGATTTCTTAATTATGACCCAAATTGTTGATTTATTCAAAAGAAGCCAAAAACCTAGTACCCAAACTGAATGATTCAAGGCTAGTGCATTCCATTCATATGGCACATTAAAAATAGAGTCCTACATGGGGTTTTTTAATTAATCTTTTCCCCAAAAATAAAAACAAATTAATGTGGCGACTCTATCACATCACACACTTGTCAAAGCGCTTTGAAGAGTCAACTCGACACACTCAAGTGCTAAAATAAGCCATAATCAATCACAATAACAAAAAGGAAGCATAAAGAGTTCCTCCCAATTTTCGTAATGAACTGACCAATGGGCCCATCTGGATCGAATTTGTCCTTTGAATCTTTCACATAGCACTCGATAGGGGGCTCACATTTGGCTATAACTTTAGTTTCTTAAATCCATTTGTCTTGAAATTTCAATAGCATCTTCCTCACATCTCAGGATACTCTCATATAAAATTTCATGACTTTCAAAGCTCATTTCCATAGTCAAATTCCCTAATGATAGTACCTGATTTTCAACTAAATTCTATACTATATATAATTAGCTATAACTCAATTTCTCTTCATCCATTGCATTAGCCCTTTTACCACAACTTTACCAACATCTTAGTATACTTCTCTATAAAATTTCATGAATTTTGAAGCTTATTTACCTATTTAACTACGTCAATCTCAATGGCTGAATTTCAAAGCAACCTTAACATACCTGCACCATTCATTTATGCATATCAAATCCTCTAACACCTACTTAACATAATAACCTTTCATATTCCAAAATACATAATCAATAGAATATCAATCAAATGGTTAAAATTAACTAATTTGATCAATTATCCAGACATAACCTTAATTTCATGCTTAACCATCCTTAATCACCTTAAATCACCTTAAAAGCACCTATAATCACACCATCTCCACTAAGTCAACAACAATAAGCAAGCAACTCATATCATAGTTTATGAAAATCAAATATAAAACCATGGAAAAGAAAAAGAAAGAGAAAGCAACTAACATTTCCTTAAGAATCACTTGAAAATTCCTAAAAAATCATGCACTTTAAGCTTGTCCTTAAGAATTTTCTCTTTCTTTTCATGGAGCTTTGACCATGGATAGAAAAAATGAGCAAGAGGTGCTTGATGAGCCATCTTAACTAGGTGGCAATTAAAACCCTTTCATGATAATTCCCTCCATGTCGTTTGGTTGTTTTTGCACCTTAATCCTAAATATTTTTTATTACTTTAGTTTAGTCCTAAGTAGGTCTAAACCAAGTCTATTTAATAATCTCAGCCCTGTTTAAGCAACATCATACCAAAATAACCGATTTTTGGGACTTTCGGGTAAAATTATGCTTTACCAAAAAATCATTCTTCTTTAATTCATTTTCAATTCCATTTAATTTTTCAAACTGATTCATAAATACTTTAATTTTTATTTAATTAATATTAATACCCTCTAGCTATAGTGTTTCTCATGATTCTCAATTTCTAGATTATCCGAATAATTAAAATTATTGAACAAGCTAGAATTCCGAGAACTACAAAATTGAGGATATATACACAATTAAACCTTAATCAAATGTCTTAGATGATTTAATATTAATTCATTAAATGCTAAATTAAGGTGCTAAGTTAAGGATTTTCTCGTGCTAGTTTCTCATCATTAAAGCTTAAGCTCATTTAACATTCTTCTAATTTGATTTTCATAACAAAATTGGTTTCCTTTAAACATCATTATCATATAATTAACAGTTTGCATTAACAAATTAAAGTAATTCCAATTATTAAATCCTTTTGAATAACAATAATTACCATAATAATCAAAATATCTGAGGTTGCCAAACTGAATTACACTCTGGACCCAATGATTCGAGACTAATGTATTTGATCAATTATGATAATTAATTGAAATAAACACAGGATTTTTACTTTATATTTTTCTGAAAGCAAAAATAAAATAAGGTGGTGCCTCTAAATCCAATCAATCTAAGCACTATAAGAGTCAAACACAAAAGGAACTGTAAGGAGTTCCTGCTGGTCCATGAGAAACTAACCAATGAACTCATCTAGATTGACTCGTCCTTTGGATCTTTCCTATAGTGCTCAGGAGGGGCCTCACGGTAACACAATTGTAGTAACAAAAATAGCTATGAACTACTTGAATAGCTACTATTGTTAAACAAGCCTTAATCTTTATTTATATTAAACAACAACCAACTAAGCTTTAACCTTAAACTAGTTGGGGTCCACTGTATAAATCTTTTGCCTTTAATATCCACTTAAATCGAATTATATCAATGCAAAGTAAATAAGTCAGAAAAAATTTTTATACTTTTTATAGAAATAAATTTTGTAGCATAAATAGACTAACAATTAATTAAGATTTGCCACGTGAATCTTTTTTCTCATTTCTATTGTGGTTATAATTATATCCTTAACATTCAAAAATAGTATCTCTCTCACGGTGACTTTCTTCTAAATAGTTAAAGGTCGATTTCTTTTGTATTTAACACCCTTCTCACATTTACAAATCAAAATATATAGATATCTATGTAATACATGGTTGTACTATCTGAAGCCTCCTTCTCTCACCTCATTTATATTCAAATAAAAAAAGTACTTTTTGTTGACAAATGGTCTCCCAATAAAAGTTAATATCATTATTAATCACAATTCCCAAATTACGATAAGTTGCAGTCACTTTTTCAACCTTTCGAAAGTTTCTTATATACTTACACAACTTCTTGTTGTGTAAGTATATAACATCTACAAAATTTTCGAAAATTAGTGACATAAAAAGCTGAAACTACTATTCCATCTTATAACGACTAAGGGTTTGTTTGGAAAAGTTAATTATTTTGATAATTGTTAATTATTTTAGTAGCGTTTAGTTATAATTGTTTGATAAATTTTTCGTAAAATGCTTAAAACTAAACGTCATGTAAGTTAACATTATCTTAACATTTAAAAATTAATTCAAACGTTGTGTTGTATAGTATTATAAAAAATACCATTTAAGTCAAACCCTAAAAACTATTTAAAAATTTATTACCAAACATAACCTAAATCCTTATAGAGTTGTCTCCAAATTGAACAAACGTAAGTTAAATGTGTTGCATTAGTAGATTTTGTGCCAAGAGTGGCATAGAAATATATAGAGATGGACCTAGCTCAAAGGATTAGGGAACCAAATCATAATTTTGATTAACGAGGCAGTCAAATTAATTTTTTTTTCAATTTTTTTAACACTAAAAATTGATTTTTTTTTTTTTCCTTATATAAGGGGACCATGCTGCCTTTGGGCTACATTTGGTCAGGAAATTTATAATATGTATTTTCCATTAATAGAAAGTGGATTTGTACGATGCTGATATCAATATGTAAGTACGTGGGGATGGATCTCACGTGTGGTATCCCTTCTACCTAATTTATTTATAGGTTTTGACCTTTTCCTAGGTCAATTTATCTTGTGAGTCTAAATAAGTGTGAAAGGTGTTAATGCACTAAATCATCTTCTTTCAGTACTTAGGATAGAAACGAGAGCAGTTATTCCTTTTAACTAGACCCATCTTATCATGAAGATGTTTCTTATCGCACGTGGAAACAAATTATTTATAATTTTTTTAATTCATCAGATACTTTTATGAGTTAAAATAATATTATAGACTACACAATAGGAATAGTTCTCCACTTGATTTACCAAATTAGTAAAATCAACTGTGGTCGAGAGAACTCAAACTTAATACCTCCCACTTCTCACATAAGTGAAAAAACTAACAAAATCACTATCTAATTGGCATAAATTATTTATAATTGATTGCAAAAATTTTAAATAAATTATACATATAGCATTTAAACCTAAAAATATAAAATTGCGTGCGTTTTTTTTTTTTAATTCAATTAGCTCTTCCTCACAAAATATGTAAAATTCATCGTGATACTTTTTACTAAAAATTTTTGTGATACCTTTAACTTTAATTTTGACCCACTAAATACTCTAATTTATAAAATTATATCATTAATCATTTTGACTTAAGAATAATTTTTTTGAACACTTCAATTTGTAAAATTAAATTGATTAAATATTTAGATATTCATATATTCGTTGACTCCTTACGCATGCTTTCGTTATGTTCACATAGCCTAATATAGTTACACATATTTGAGTTAGTTGAAAACCCATGTTTAATTTTCTTTTATTGAAGTTCATATATGAACATTATGTAGATAGATTTCTTTTTATTTTTATTTTTTTGAGGGGGAAACTAAGAGCTTTCATATATGAATAGAAACTTTATCAGCAAATAAAAAAGACAAAATGGAAGATAGAATCTCTTATATTCAGTTCTATTCTTCCAACTCTAAAGACGAAACTAATTTAGCTAAGTGATGGCCACCATATTGCCCTCTCTAAACACATGACAAATTTTAAAAAAAAGAGAAGTATCTGTAAGATGGAATAAGTTTAACCAACGATGAGTACCAAACTCAATAGCAGGGAGTGTTTAAAACTATGTTCATTCAATCCCTTTTTATGTGTTACTGAATTGGATTAATTTCAACTAATTCGATACTACGCTTATACATAGACGAACTGGTATAATTCTATTAATTTCAATTCTCCACATGAGGGTTAGAATACAAAAGTCCAATTATTTTTTTTCTTTTAAGAGACATAGTTACTCGTACGATGGGCCGACTCAGAGCAAGTAGAATTTAGTTTTAACCCAATAGACTGGAGATACCTATGGTTAAAAAAACAATTAATCTTTTATAAATGCTTAATAATTATATCATTATTCCAACCTTTTTTATATGCTTCGCCAGCATCCAAAGTGAAAACCTACTGATAAAAATATCAAATTTTAACCATTAAGAGTGTTCCGTGGAGTAGAAACATCTCTTTTCATTGCATAATGGTGCATACATCATTAAAATGTTTGTTAAAAATATCCATAAGGAGTGGCTCAAATAGTAAAGCACACGTGAGTTTTGTCAGATAATTTTTTGCTCTTCTCCTCTAACTTCTATAAATTTTGCAACAAAACCTTAGAATCAAATAAGCAAACTTTTAGAGTGATAAAAAGTTCATTTTCAACAGAAAAATGTTCTTGCTCACTAATAAAGAATTTTTTTTCAAAATTGTATGTGCGCTGCTCTTTCTTACTCTCCATTGCTCAGCTTCTTATAATAATTATTATTTTCAGGTAATTACTAACAGAAATTCTTACTTTCCGTAACACATTTTTCTATCTTTCATATATGAGCTTCAAAATTCTACATATTCTTGATTTCTTGTTTATTTCTTAAGAATTCTTGATTTCTTGATGTTGCGTGTATTATCATTCCAGCCTACATGTAAACTCCATTCTGTCAATACATTAATGGAGTCTAAAAATTATTTTTATAGGTCAGGGAAGCTTCTTATTCAAGATTATGCAGCACAAAGAAGATCTTGACCGTTAATGGACAATATCCAGGACCAACTTTAAACGTTCGCAAGGGTGAAACAATCTTTGTCACAGTCCATAACAACGGCAGATATAATGTTTCCATCCACTGGTATGTATTAATTTTCTTCTTCGAAGAAAATTATTTATTGTATGTAAAATGTTTCCATCCAGTTCCTTTTTCTTCTCAACTCCTTTTTAAACATATTTAGTTAGTTGCTTCTACGAAGAGATTTAACATATTTAAAGAGTGATTTTGTTTCTTTTCCCCTTTAAATTTTAGGCATGGAGTAAAGCAACCAAGAAATCCATGGTCAGATGGTCCTCAATATATTACACAGTGTCCAATTCAACCCGGAGCAAAATTCAAACAGAAGGTCATATTTTCTGAAGAGGAAGGAACTCTATGGTGGCATGCACATAGCGATTGGTCACGAGCTACAGTCCATGGAGCTATTATTATCTACCCAAGGCTTGGAACTAAGTACCCTTTCCCCACACCATACCTTGACGTGCCTATCATTTTAGGTAATTCATTTTCATCAATGGAAATTATTTATCTACTTCCACTGTATGAGCCTTAAACCAATTTCTATTTTCTTGTGGTATGGAAAATAATTGTTCGGAATATTGTAGGAGAATGGTGGAAGAGTGATGTGATGGAAGTTTTTAAAGAATTTCGTATGACAGGAGGAGAACCTCAACTTTCTGATTCTTTTACTATTAATGGTCAGCCTGGTGACTTGTATACATGTTCAAAATCAGGTATTTATATATCTTTTGCACAGGCCCAGCATACCTTTTTTTTATCGGCAAAAATAGTTTTTATTAAATTATTAAAGTCTCGTCCAAATCATTAGATTTTTCGTTTGTACTTAATCTAATCTGAATAATTTAAGTAAAAAAAATTTAGTTAAAATATCATATACACCAAACCGGAAAACATAAAAACTATCGGAAACTCTTATACAACTAAAAACTAAATTGTCATAATAATAAAAAAAAAATACAAAACTTACACAGGCTCAGTGTATACAATACAACCGGTTAAATTCAATTCAATTCAATTTGACTTTATATTTTTTTTTCTTTTTTTTTTTTTGGAAATACTGAAATTTTTCAGCTTTGTTTGGTTTTATCTTATAACACCCAAAAAATTAAACTGAAAATTTTCAGCCTCGTCTGGTTTTTTTAATGCAAACAATTTACGGTTTTTCTTCCCTAAGTCTTGTTGTATCTGAAGAAAAATAATTCAGATAAAAAATAACATAAAACAATTAAATGCCTTTTTTCCAAGTTTTTGTGGTAAACTAATGAGATGATGGTGAAAATTGCAGGAACCTTTGACTTACTTGTGGATGAAGGAAAGACCTACCTACTTCGAATAATAAATGCTGCGATGAACGAAATTCTCTTCCTTTCCGTTGCAGAGCATAAGCTTATAGTCGTTGGAGCAGACGCAAGCTACACCAAACCAATAACATGTGATTATATAGCAATAGGTCCAGGACAAACCATTGATGCATTATTACATGCAAATCAAAACCCTAATAACAAATATTACATGGCTGCTAGGGCTTACTCTAGTAACCCTACAATCACTTTTAATAACTCCACCACAACAGCAATAATTGAATACAATAAAGACTATTACCCTCTATCTTTATCACCTATCATGCTCCATCTTCCTAATTATTCTGACACAAATGCTGCCTTCAATTTTTTTAGTAGCCTCAGGAGTTTATCCACTAAAGAGCATCCAGTACCCTTGAAGATTAATGCATATATCATTTCCACAATTTCTCTCAATACATTTCCTTGTTCACCAAATAGAAGATGTGAAGGTCCAAATGGGACAAGATTAGCTGCTAGTGTGAATAATATAAGTTTTGACAGTCCCTCATCAATTGATGTGCTAGAAGCTTATTATTGTCATATTAATGGAGTTTTTGGATATAGGTTTCCTAGTACTCCACCCCTGGCTTATAATTTTACCGCAACACTTTTGCCATTGAGTTTGCAAATACCAAGAAAAGGGACCGAAGCCAAAGTGTTGCGTTTTAATGCTACTGTGGAAATTGTTTTTCAAGGAACAAGGTTACTTGGTGGCATAGATCATCCAATGCATCTTCATGGCTACAGCTTCTATGTTGTTGGTTGGGGTTTTGGTAATTTTGACAAAAGTATAGACCCTAAAAATTATAATCTTGTTGATCCTCCTTTACGAAACACGGTATCTGTGCCCATCAATGGCTGGACAGCCATCAGATTTCAGGCATATAATCCTGGTAACTTAACTTTTTTTTATGGCAATATACATTTTATCCAAGTGGAATTAATAGAAATTTTCAATCAAAAGATCAATTGAAACCATTATTTTAGTGGCAAGTACGTTGAGAAAGTCAGTGAGAGACATTGATTAATGTGTTTAAACTGAGAGAAAACTGGGGTATTAGTTTTTCTTATTATGTTTCCCACGCATTTTGACTAGCCAAGAAATGGGCTCAATTTTTCTTTTGGTTGAATTTTTTATCCAAGTCAATTCAAAAGCTTAATTGTAGGAAAAATGTACACTGGAAACCAGTTAAAGGGGTGAATTGAGTATTATTTCATATCAAATGTATCAAAAAATTATTTTATGTAGTATATGTACCTAATTAAAATTATATATGATTGTAGGGATTATTTACATTTTTATGTTACAGGGGTTTGGCTTCTGCATTGTCATTTGCAAAGGCACTTTAGCTGGGGAATGGAAACAGTTCTTATCGTTAAAAATGGCAAGAATAGCGAGGATCAGTTGCGCCCTCCTCCACCAGACATGCCGCCATGTTAACTCATGATAATGATTCAGGGTTTCACAAATCTACTGCAGAATCAAGTCAGGTGAGTCTTCAGAAAATCGCTGGGAGCCAAACAGGTTAGCCGATAACTTTGCCGAGAAAGGTGTTTATACTGAGGTCCCCTTTTTTGGCGTGGTTACAAATTTGTGATTTTGGAGAGGGGTATTGAATAATATGATTTTCTAATACTTATATCAAAATTTTCTAATACTTCTCTATATTAGTTTAAAATTGGATAATATGATTTTGGAGAGGGGTATTGAAGCTAACCTAGAAAAATATAAAAGCTGTCCTAGATAATCCTTCTTCCATATCAATTCATCAAGTTTAAAAGCTTAATGGAAATATCTTTGGAAAATTCATCTCTTGCTTCTTAGCAAGGAGAGAATTTGTGTTAGGATTTAGGAGAAATCCTGAATCCATTAGTTTGATATTCAATTTATTCTATTAGTTAACTCTCACTAATAAGTTATATCGATGTATTATTAACTATTTTAACTCAATTCAATTATTCATCTCCCAATAGTATAATTAAATACGAATTAAATCATTAAATTCTATGATTATTTGATAAACCTTCAATGGTCAAACCCTAGCTCATGCATTAAGTTATTATTCTCATGAAATTTATTATTCTTTTTCATATCAAAAATCTTTTTTCTAATGTTGATTAATAAAATAAATTAATATAAAGAAGAAACTTTGTTTGGAAGTATTAAGTATAATAATAAATTTTATTAAGAACAAATAAAATTAAATTTAACTTTATAAATTGAAATCGAATTATGTTAAATTTTTAGTATAAAAATTTAGCTCAACATATTAAAAGAATTATATACAACAAAACTTATAAATATTTCCATAAATATCATAAAAATTGAAAATAAAACAAGTGATCTCCAACTTAATTATTTGAAATCTTATTGAGAGTAAACCACACAGAGAAACAATGTAAAGACAGATAAATTAGGATTGTGCAAGTCCGATTCTGATACGGTTCTTAAGAAGAACTGAAACTGAACAAAAAATTTGATTCTTTCATTTTTAGGAACCGGAACCCAATTATGACTAAAGAGCCGAAACCAAACCAAACTAAATTTTCAGTACCATTTAAGTACAATTCTTCGGTTTTTCAATTTTATTTTTTTGGTTCTGATTTTAATTCCCTAATTGAAAATTATTATATTTTTAAAACACATTACAAGGTTCTTTATATAAAATATTGTAATATCAAAATAAAATTACGATTGTGTCACTTATAATTTAAAAAAAAATCCTTTTATTTAAATTATAGATATATTAAAATATTATAAGAATATTTATGAATTATCGTATTGTTAAAATAATATATACAATAAGAGACATCACAAGGCTTCTTTAGATCTAATTAATAAAACCACCTAATTAACTTATTGATGAAGAAATATATATAATTGCATATAGTAAATGATTAAGTTTTGTATTTCCTCCCAATTAGAAGTCCAAAGTGATCAATTAGGATAGAACTCTATCCTCATTCTTCTTTATTTGATATTTGACTTAATTAAATTCCCATGAAAAATTTATAAAATGAGATGAAGATCATAAAGGAAATAAAATTAAAAATTAAATCGAAATATAAATAGTAAAAACAACCTAAATTAAATCAAAACTATTAAAATTCATAATAAAAATTATATTAAAAATACTGTAAAAATCATCCTATCAAAATTCCAAAATTTAAAACATTGTTTGTTCTCAAACAATAAAACTAGAAATAAAGATAAAAACACAAACACAAACTAAACAAAAAGATAAAGCTAATTTAGGCTCCATTTACTTTCATAAAATAACTTGCAGGAAACTATTTTCTACAATTTTCATTATTTGGGGCATTTAAAAAAATAAGTCAAAGAAAATATTTTCCTGGTCAAAGGAAAATTAAGTCAGTTTTAACCAAAATGATTTGTCATTTTCAATGGTGCAAAACATTGTTCGGATTTTGACATACTTATTTTGACCTTATAAAATCATATTTTTTAATTTATTAATTATTAGTAGCCACTATTATCACTCACCGTTCACCACTACCACCACTCAATGTTTACCACTAGCCACCACTAGTCAACGGCAACTTTCAGAATTTACCTTTTTTTTTCATTATTCTCATATTTAAAAATAAAATTTTGAAAATACGGGATTATTATAAAAATTCAATTTTCAAACAAAACACATTTCTTAATTTAAACATGAGTTAATAAGATCTTTCACACTAAGAATTACTCAAATCATGATAAATAAAATATAAACAAAAACTAATAAGCTTTAAATAAGATGATGAACAATATAAATTTAATAATTTCATAAGCAAAATTAGTCATCTCTTCTCTATGATTGAAATGCAAAACAATTTTAAAAAAATCAAAAGGTCTGATTTAGGGTGTTAAATTTGTTTAACAAAGAAAAAGGACAAAAGGTAAATAAAAATCACAAAAATGCATAATATCATGATTTCAATTATACAAAAACATTTTTTTTTTTGGGTAAGAAGGGACTACTTGAAATACTTTACTAGCACAATATTAGAGATGATTTGACAAGGATTCTTCTTCCTAAAATTAATACTTTGACAATCACTTTCTTGTTATAATTCCCCAAACTTTTATTTTTGATTACTATTAAGCTCTCAGAAATTGAATAGTGAGTAATTTATTAATTAATCCGTTCTTGGGGTAAATCTTGGGTATATATACTTGATTTAAAATAGTAAGGTTAAGATAATGATTACAAATTTTATATCATCTATTAGATAAAATTTATTTAGGAGTCTAATATTATTATTTTAATATATTTTATTCTTGCATGTTAACAATTACTTTTTATTTCATGGAGTGATCTTCTTTTGAATTTTTAATCTCTAATCGCTAGCATTAATGAATCAACACTCTTTATATCACTCGTTATCTCACCGTAAAATATGACATGTCGCCCGTAATATACTTATTAAATACTTAATGATTATAAATACCTACTAAATATATTACAAGTGACTTAAAACTTTTCATTCTAGAAAACTAAATTAGTTATAAAAAAATAAGTTTAAATCTTCTTTTGGTTCTTCTATATTCCATAAAGAAATACCTTTTTTGTAATTTAGTAAATATATGGAATATAACTTCTATTAAGCTAAATAAAATAGTTATGTCAATAAAATTTTTTAAAATCAATTTCATTGTCAAAAGCATGAATGGTTCACTACAAAAATCTCATTTATTACCAACGGAATTTTCCGTCGATAAAATATAAAAATCCATCGGTAATTAAGTTTGCCAATGAAACACCAACGAAAAATATTCATCGGTAAAACTCTTATCGGTAAAATAATACCGATCAAAAATTTATTTTATCGGTAAATTTATTAATTTCGTCAGTAATTTAGAGATAAGATATATTTCTAATTTGATTGTAACTGGTTTGAAAATATATATGGTGGGTATTCCGTTGATAATTTTTGTCAATAAATGGTCGCTAATCCGTTAGTATTTTTAAAAATATAAAATTTTAATTTTTAATATTTCATAATTAATAATCAAATCAATTAAATTAATTACGTCTTAATACTTACACCAATTAAATTTGATTGATGACTAAGCTAGTTAAAGAAAATTAGTTATAAACACAAAAAATAAAGAAAAAATGAAGGAAAAAAGAAAAAGAAAACAATAGAGAAGAGGAGAAGAAAAAGGGACATGAAGAAAAAAGAAAATGAACTAGAAGTAGAAAAATAAAATGGAGGAGAAGAAGAAAAATGAACATGAAAGAAAAAGAAAAGAATCTGAAGGAGAAGAAAGAAAACAAGAATGAGGGAAAATTAGAACTAGAAAAGAAAACGAGGAAAAAAAATAAAAGGATGGACGAAAAGCAAAAGAGAAGAAGAAAATAAGAACATGAAGAAGAAGAAGGAAAAAAACAAAAAAAGTAGAAGAAGAGTAAGAAAAAGGAAAGAAAGAGAAGTGAACATCAAGAATAAGAAGAAGAAGAAGAAGAAGAAGAAGAAGAAGAAAAAGGAAAAAAAGAAGAAACAGAAATAAAATGATAGGAAAAAATGAAGGAGCGAGAAAAATATATGTATCTATATTGTAGATTCGGCAATTACCAACCAAAATTTCAACGCTATATTTTGCTGTCTATTTATAACTCCAAAAAATTTAAAATTTAGCGACGGAATTTTTGTCATTAAATTTTAAAATTCATTGATAAATTATTAAAAATAGGCGCAAACATATTGCTCTTTTTTTACGTACGAAATTTAAAATCCGTTAGTAATTCCATCAGTAATCTATTGCTAATTCGTCAGTAAAAATAAAAAATTAGCGCGAATGTTTGGCACTCTCCATTGCCAATAGAATTTAAATCTGTCGGTAATTTATTGCTAATTACCAACGAAAAAGCTTTCGTTGGTAAAATCCATCGATAATTGCCAAATTTTTTATAATGGTTCCATAACCTATAAGCTTAATGAAATGCAATTACATACTGGATCTATTTTTTTTAATATGTATTTTCATGAATAATAATCGTAAAATAGTTTAAGTACTAAATAAAATGCATATGAAAATATAACTTATATATTGTATAATAGCATTAAGAGTTTGAATGAACTTTATTTACTTATATCTGCTTATATACATGTGACTGTTCTATTAATGTTATTATACATTATAAAAAATTTTAATTAAAAATACTATACTAAAAAACTATAGAAGTAGCTCCTATTTTCTCTTTTCATTTTTCTGCAATAGTACAAAAAATACTATCGTTAAGCAAAATTGCTTAATGGTGTATATGTGTATAATTAACAGTAAATTCACATTTTTTTTATATTAACAATAGAACAAATAAAATTTCAGGTGAAAACACATTTTTCATATATTGTCACTTTAAAATTATAGTTCTCTTAAAATTCAATTAAGAGTTTTAGAAGAAAACACAGTAACAATAACAATCAAAATTCCCTACTTTAAATATTGCCTTGTAATAAAATAATGAAAAATTATCAATATCATTTTAATAAATCATCTATTCAAGGAATTCAATAATTTCCATTTTAGTCTTAGTAGCATATATACAATCAATCTGAAGAGCCATCAAAGTTTAATAAGCACATTTAAACTCGTGATCTACAACCTCAATTGTAATTTTTATCTCAACAAAAAAGGGAGCTATTTACAACCTTATTATAAAGGGAGCGATCTACAACCTCAACAAAGAAGGAGAATTTTATATCAATTGTATATCATTTTGTGATGATATTCATATTCAATCGATCGTAATATCAACTTCAACAATAAAGTGATATTTGAAGTAATAACCATGTTTATATTCAGCTGTAAGATTTTTTTTTTTAACCATTCCATTTATGTAATAATATCAAAATCACATTGGATAACATTTCATTTCACAAACTCTGCTAAAAACATTCATTCACAGTCATCCCTCAAATATCAAATAATAATAAGTGGACAACATTCTCCTTTTCATAAAAATAGAACTTCAATATAATGATAAGAATCATTTAAAAACCATGTCATCTCAAATCACATTTCTTTTTGTTATAGATCCATAAAACTCATATTTCAATATTTCCTTCAAAAAAATAAATCACTTTATAAAAATAAAGATAAGATCAGACATATTAACACTTTTAAATAATACTAGTCTTTTTAAATATGTGTTGCACATATTTGCGCTCGTTAATTCTACTCGTTATTCATTTATTTTTGTTAATTTTTTACTTATAATATATTTAAAATATAATAATATTTAAAATTGATGAAATAATTTAAATTAGATTTAAAATTGAAATTTAAAGTGAAAAAATTTAAGTATAATTTACTCTTTTAATTTTTTTTATAATTCTTAAAATTCTTATAAATAAGGGATAAAATATAATTACTAATTTATGTTCCTATTAATTAAAATAATTCACAACATGTATAGATATAATTTATATTTACTAATTTAATATGTCAGAGCTGCAGTGCATGTTTTATCTCAACATGATCGATGCCTCAGTTTTTATTTTATGAAAATGATAATATATAATATTTTGAATAATTTTCTTTGGCGGTAGATCATTCTAGTTCAAAATAATATATTTGATTCAAGACAATGAATTCTTATAAGAAATATAAATAAAAACTATTCTATTAATTTGTTGATAGAGAGGGTTAAAACATAAAATCAATGCACTGACCGCAATTTTCGCAAGTGCACGAAATCGCAATAAGTAATAAAGAGTGAGTAGAATATCGTCCCACGAGAATTGTATACAAAGTAACAAAATTATTTTAATCTATTATTATTTAAACGATAATAAAAGAGGGTATTTGTAAAAGTAAGTAAAATAAAATAAAATAGTAGAAAAGAATTCAAATAAGATTAATTGATGAAAGAAATTAAGGTTTAAAAGCTACTAGGGATATTGACTTCACTTAACTCTACCCAATTTGTTTTATTAGTTTGTTAATCAATTTTAATTGTTCAAGTAGGGGAAACAACCCTAAAGTCACTAACAAGCTCTCCCAATGTATTGTTAGCTATTTTAATCCCATTAATTGCCTATCTCCCAATAGTGCAACTAAACATGAATTAAATCATTAAGTTTTATGGCTTATTCAAGAATTAATAACCTAAGGTCATTAAATTATGAAAACCCCTCATGAGTCAAACCATATAGCTTCTGCATTAAGTTATTATTCCCATGTAATTTATT
Organism: Jatropha multifida; assembly: GCA_948099535.1. Lineage (NCBI taxonomy): Eukaryota > Viridiplantae > Streptophyta > Magnoliopsida > Malpighiales > Euphorbiaceae > Jatropha > Jatropha multifida. The sequence goes on from CANUEX010130880.1 coordinate 16,737, forward strand.
ACCCTTTTCTTATCAAAAACCCTTCTTCCGATAGCGATTAATGAAATAAATCAATGCAGGGGAGAAACTCTCCCTGGAAGTATTAAGTTCAATAATAAATTATAAATTTAATATCATAAATTGGGGTAGAAGTTAAGCTATATCAAATCTCTAGTATGAGAGTTTAGTTCGACATAGTAATTAAATAAAACTCAATAAAATCTAAAAATAATTTCATAAATAATAAGAATTAATGGAAATAAAAATGAGATAAAGAGTTTAGAGATAAAAACTAGTCAAACAATGGCGTAGACGACTCCCTTGATTTTTTATACAACTTGACTACTTGAATTCTTACAAAGAGAGAAAAACTAAGAAAAGAATAGAATCTAGATTTGAGATCTAGAATTCAATGAAAATTGATGAATGAATAATCAATGAGTGATGCCCTAGTTGCTGCTGTGATCTCTCTTTATATGGACTCCATAGGGTGTTTTTGAATCCGAGTAGGAAACTGATTTGAATTGGACTCCTTTCCGTTTAGGAGTCTTCTTTTATCAGATTGGGCTTGAACAATGTTTAAGATGAGCCCTTTTAATATTTTCATGCAGTCCATGCAAAGGCCATGCCCATATCTTAAATTTACATGGCTTGAGTAACTAAATTTGGCCTGTTTACTCTTCCAGTAAGTGCCATGGCCGTGGCACTGCACGACATGCCCATGTACTCCCCTGACTTGACCATATTGAGCTCTTGGACTTCCAATTTCAACCCCAACCTTCTTCAATGCGATTTTTAGCTATTTTCCTGCTAAAAACCCTTCAAATCAAGCTTATTAAGAATCACGGAAACTTACTAAAAATATAAATAAATCTAAGTGAAAAAATAATCAAAGTAATTAAAAATATTAAAATTTTTAATAAAAACTAAGCTAAAAATACTATAAAAATATGACCTATCAAAATTCCCCAAAATCAAAACAAAACAAAACTAAATAAAATAAAACAAGACGAGACAAAACAAAACTAGCTTAATATGGTTGAAGATAATTATTCACGATCTTAAAAATATAAAAAATCTATTAACATGAAAAGAAATCAAGTGTTTTCTATGCAAGCTATATTTTTGCAAAAATTCAAACTTTTAACAAAACACATTCCTTAGTATGAATATAATTTATCAAAACTTCAACACCAGTAATTGATCAAATCATGATAGATAACATATGAATTTTCACAAAAACTTATTAACCTTTGAAATAAAGATGATGATTTTAAATTCAACATTGCCATAAGCAAAATTAGTTATCCTTTCTCCACAATTTTAAGTGCTACACCATTATAAAGATCAAAAGGTCTTTTACTAGGGTTGTAATGGGTTTATGAGGTTGATTTAGTTAAGTAAAAAGAAACGAATATAGGAAGTCAAAGAGTGCAAAGATGTATGATATCAAGATTTTGATCTCATAAAAATAAATACCTTTATTTGCAATGGAAGATTTTCTTGGAATTTCTCACTAGCTTATTACTAGAGATGCTTTTAGCAAGGTTTTTTTATAATACTTGAGTAGTTTCCTCCTTGCTTAAGATTTTCCCAAACTTGAGTCTTTGATTATTTTTCTTTTTCTTGGGGTGTTTCTCTTTTTCTTTTCTTCTAATTTCTCCACTTGCTAGTGTTTTCATAAAATATATCTGCCTTTTTATTTGCTTTCTATGTTCTTATAAGATCAAATCTTTAATTATACATGATTGCACTTGGGGTATAAGTTTAAACAATTAGGTTTAAATGGCTAGGTTTTAATATGGGTAACAAGAAAAATATTGGTTATAGGCTTCAAATTCATTGCAATGTTTATAAATAACTTATGGTGGTCTAGGCTAAAATATGTAGTTTAACAAAGAATATCTAAATCATCTCTTTCTAATGTGAGTACTTTAAAAATTTTGTCTCAAAAGAATTTTCAATTTTGTTCTAGGAATGCCAAGGTTAATTAAATTTTGATCAAAACACATATATCTCCTATCGTAATAATTTCAAAAATGGGTGTTTATATCTTAAAAACAAATATTTACACCAAGGAATATTATTAAGTTAAAAAGTACAAATTTAAACTAAAACATGCCATAATAGAAAATAAATAAATTTATAATCAAGTTATTAAATTATGATAATTTTTAATTTTGCTTATAATAATTCCAACCACATTAAACCAATAAAAGAACAAAATTTTAACTAAAATTTTCCCTTCCCCAACTTAATCTAGCACATTGTCCTCAATGTAAAAAATTAAAGGATTCTCCAAACTTAAATTCAAGCCTCAACACATAATGGAAGAATTATGAAAGAAAGAGAGTTGGAAAGCCTGTTACCGCCATTGTATTGAGGAAAAAGATGAATTATGAACTATAATGCAATGGCTAGAAGCTGAAATAAAAGATAGTTTAGAAAACAATTAATTCAAAAGAACTGAAACACAACTAAAACATAACTAAAAACAGAATGCAAAGGAACACATAAACAATGACGAAAAATAACAAATAAAATAAGTTCTCAATCTCTTGGAGGAGGAGGTGGAGGAGGCTGTAGCATGTTCATCAATAAATTTATTTGGAATCATAGGCTTTGAGACAAGAATATGGTACCTTTCAATTGCTTCCGGGTTGGGGAGTTCGAATGGTGGTGGTTGCTCTTCTTCCTCTTTGTGGATTTTGCGCGGGAACTGAAGCATTTGATTGTGCTCTTAAAGAAGAAGAGGTTCTTTGTCTTTTAGGTCCCATGGGTAAGAGATTTGGTGAAGAAGAAGAGGAAAGAGGAGAAGAAAAGAGAGAATGATGGTGGGTATGGAGGTTTTTTAGAGAGAGAATGTGGCTATGGTGGTTTCTAGAGAGAGAGGGTTGAGAGGAAGAAGAAAAAATTAGAAGTTAGGTTAGAAAAGATGAAGAAAACGTACCTTTTAAATGTGTTGCCGCATGCTGCCACGGGTGTGGCTTTGGGATCCATGGCCGTGGACTGGTCTGCCTTTGTGGTAGATCTGTCCTAGGCATGCCACGAGTGTGGCTTGGTGTGCCATGGCCGTGGCACGCATGTGGTGGGGCATGGTGCGCTGGGCATGCCACGAGCGTGGCACATGCCCATGGAGTGCCCTGCCTCCACGTCCTCTTTTGGTCTGCGCAGGCCACGGGTGTGGCGTGTGCCACGCCCTAGCCATAGAGTTGTTTGACCCTCCATCTTCCTTTTTTCTTACTTACTTACCTGCTGGGCACTCCACGGGCGTGGCATGTGCCACACCATGCCCGTGGAGTGGTCTGAGTGTGAAGGAATTTTCGTGCAAAAGCCTTTCAAATTTCGCTCGTGCACCACAGGCGTGGCCTAGTGGTGCCACGGGCGTGGAGTCCACTGCCTCTCCGGCTCAATTTGGTGTTTTTGAGCCATGGGCGTGGCATTTTACATGGCCAGCCCATGGATCTTCCTGACTTAAGTCCCTGAGTACCTAAAAATGCAGAAATTAACACTTTTAAGCTTGGGTGTTTGATCTAGATCATAAAATTACTTTAACAAAACAAAGCAATGCTACTAAAATAATACTAAGAAGAGAAATTTATTCAAAATCAAATAAAATATAGGTTGTCTCCCACAAGCGCTTTTATTTAACGTCGTTAAGCTCGACCTTTTACTCCCTTTCTTTCAAGTGAGACTCATTACAGTTTTGACTGGATCGAAAACTTCATGTCGGTAAACCTTCAATCTTTGAGCATTAACTTTGAAGTTTCGATCTCCATCAACAATCTCGATCGCTCCATGTGGGAAAATTTCTTTTATGACGAAGGGTCCGGACCATCGGGAACGCAATTTACCAAGAAAAAGATGAAGTCTAGAGTTATAGAGTAATGCCTTTTGTCCGACTCTTAAACCCTGCAAAATAATGTGCGTGTCATGCCACTTCTTGGTTCGGTCTTTGTAAATCCTGGCACTTTCATAAGCATGCATCCTCATTTCATCCACCATGTTCAATTGAAGTGCTCTCTTTTTCCCTACCTCCTTGGCATTGAAATTCAAGAATTGTATCGCCCAGTACGCTTTATGTTCCAATTCAACAGGTAGATGACAAGCCTTACCATAAACCATTCGATATGGAGACATCCCGATTGGAGTTTTGAATGCAGTCCTATAGGCCCAAAGTGCATCATCAAGTTTCTTAGACCAATCCTTCCTCGATTGACCAACTATAGTCTCAAGAATCTTTTTGATTTCTCTATTAGTTACCTCAACTTGCCCACTTGTTTGTGGATGGTAAGGAGTACCTACACGATGAGTAACACCATATTTTGCAAGGAGAGAATCAAGATACTTATTACAAAATGCTTACCTCCATCCATGATAATTGCTTGAGGGGTACCATGGCATGTAAAGATGTATTTCTTGATGAAGTTCATCACACTCTTGGCATCATTGTTAGGTAAGGCAATGACTTCCACCCATTTAGACACGTAATCTACCGCCACTAAGATGTATTGATTGGAATAGGAAGATGGGAATGGTCCCATGACATCCAATCCCTGAACATCAAAGATCTCCACTTCAAGAATGTTGTTTAATGGCATCTCATGTCTCTTGGAGATATTACCTAATCTTTGGCAACGATCACAAAGACGAACAAAGTTAAAGGCATCTTTGAATAAGTTAGGCCAATACAAACCGCTCTCTAATACTCGTGCAGCTATCTTGTTTCCTCCAAAATGCCCTCCATATTCAAAAGTATGATAATGTTTGAGCATACTTTCTATCTCTTCCGCCGACACACACTTTCTAAACATTTGGTCGGTACAATATTTGAACAAGAAAGGGTCCTCCCAGTAATAGAATTTAACATCATGGAAAAACCTTTTCTTTTGTTAGTAAGAGAGATTAGGAGGAGAATTTTACAAGCAAGGAAATTTACTATATTAGCATACCATGGAATTTGCTTATTTGCTAAGAGGAGGAGATGCTCATGGGGAAAGTCTTCATTGATCTGAAACTCTTCTTTTTCTTCCTTCCCCAATTCAAGCCTGGTAAGGTGATCAGCCATAAGATTTTTAGTTCCTTTCTTGTCACGAATCTCTAAATCAAATTCCTGTAAGAGAAGAACCCAACGAATTAGTCTAGGCTTTGCGTCTTTCTTTTCAAGTAAATATTTAATAGCTGAATGATTAGTATAGACTATTGTTTTAGCTCCTATCAAATATGCTCTAAATTTATCAAATGCGAAGACAATAGTCAGGAGCTCCTTTTCAGTGGTGGCATAGTTGAGTTGTGCATCATTTAAAGTACGACTAGCATAATAGATGACATGCAACTTCTTCTCCTTCCTTTGCCCAAGTACGGCTCCTACAACATGGTCACTAGCATCACACATAAGCTCAAACGATAAACTCCAGTCAGGAGCGGCAATTATGGGAGCTGAAATTAGTTCCTTCATTAACCTGTCAAAAGTATTTAAACACTCTTCGTTAAAATCAAAATCAACATCTTTAACTAACAAATTACAAAAAGGTTTAGTGATTTTTGAGAAATCCTTGATGAATCTCCTGTAAAATTCGGCATGTCCAAGAAAAGTTCTAACTCCTTTAACTGAAGTTGGAGGTGGTAGCTTTTCAATGACTTCAATCTTTGCTTTGTCTACCTTAATTCCCTTTTCAGAGATTCGGTGCCCTAAAATAATACCTTCACTAACCATAAAATGACATTTTTCCCAATTCAAAACAAGGTTAGTGTCCTCACATCGCTGCATTACAAGAGAAAGGTTATGAAGACAAGATTCAAAAGAAGACCCAAACATAGAAAAATCATCCATAAAAACCTCAATGAATTTCTCAACCATGTCAGAAAATATGGACATCATACACCTTTGAAAAGTCGCAGGTGCATTGCATAATCCAAAAGGCATCCTCCTATATGTAAAAGTACCGTAAGGGCAAGTGAAAGTGGTCTTTTCTTGATCCTCAGGGGTTATAGGAATTTGGAAATATCCTGAATAACCATCTAGAAAACAATAGTAAGGATATCCTACAAGTCTTTCAAGCATTTGATCAATGAAGGGTAAAGGGAAGTGGTCTTTACATGTTGCTTTATTCAATTTACGATAATCAATACATACACGCCAACCTGTGACAGTTCTAGTAGGAATCAATTCATTATTATTATTAGGGATAACTGTCATACCTCCTTTCTTAGGAACAACTTGCACAGGGCTTACCCAACTACTATCCGAAATTGGATAAATAATTCCTGCATCTAAAAGTTTAATGATTTCGGCGTTGACTACTTCCTTCATGTTCGGATTCAATCTCCTTTGGTGCTCAATTGTAGGTTTGTAGTCATCCTCCATCAAAATTTTATGCATGCAAACACTTGGATTTATTCCCTTCAAATCTGAAATTGACCATCCTAAGGCTTTTTTATGCTTCCTTAAAACCTGCAACAACCTTTCCTCTTGATCAAGTGACAAGTGAGAAGAAATAATAATAGGAAAAGAATTATTATCATATTGGAAAACATACTTAAGATGAGAAGGAAGCTATTTTAGTTCTTGCTTTGGAGGTTTGCTATCTTCCTTACTTTTGATGTTTTGTTCATCAATGTTATCAATATTTCTAGCATGCAAAGTGTCATCCACACAATTATCCACAACATCAATTCTAAAACAGTCACTTGAATCCATAGAAAGTTTGCAAGATTTAAGAACATCAAAAACAACTTCCTCTTGACCTACCCTTAAAGTCAACTTACCATCATGAACATCGATTAAGGCTCGCGCGGTTGCAAGAGAAGGTCTTCCAAGAATGAGGGATCCTTCTTTATCTTCATCAATGTCAAGAATAACAAAATCAACTGGAAAAATAAACTTACCTATCTTGACAAGTATGTCCTGGACAATTCCCCTTGGATATTTGATCGAACAATCCGCTAATTGTAGGGACATCCTTATTGGTTTCAACTCTCCCATCCCTAGCATTTTAAAGACTTCATAAGACATAAGATCAATACTTACACCTAAATCAGCTAAAGCCTTATCAAAATCAAGATTTCCAATATTACAAGGGATAGAAAAACT
>CANUEX010130957.1:0-22475 GCA_948099535.1 Jatropha multifida
TAAGGCCCTGTGATAGTTTGAGTCATTAAAAATATAATGGGCCAACTTGTAGAATATTTTCATGTAATTATGGTGTTGAAATGAGAGATTAGGCTTACTACGGGCCTCGGGGGCCTTAAGCTTACCCAGGTCCTAGTGCCGGTCTGGCCCACGGTTTTGGGTCGTGACACTAAATATCTATTATAGATTTTCAATATTATAAAATTTTGATATGATGCTATTGCAACCAATGTTGTAGGCATTTCATTTTAAATCATTATTAATTATTTAAATAGGATTTTTAATTGTTCTACCTAACAATTAGACAATGCATAATAGTTTATCAAAAATAATAATATGATCAATTATAATAATTAATAAGATAATATTTAAATAACTGCACGCGGGAAGCGCGGTTTTCGACTAGTTTTTTAATACTACCAAATAAATTCTTATAATCTTCTACTAAATAATAAGAAAAGGTTGTCCATATTTTCGTTTGTCCCAAAATATGGTTCATTTTTTTTTTCATTATAATTAATTTTTAAATTGTCTATTATACTCTTATTAAATTTTATTTTATTTTATTTTTAATAAGCTCATTGTTTTTTTACTTATTATTTCAATATAATAATTGTTCACGTATTATTTAGGATGTGCATAATAAAAAAGAAGTTATATGAATAAATTATTTTTTAACTATAATAATTAATTAATCTGTTTGAAAATAGAAAGTAGATTATTTTTTTAGACAGAGAGAGTATAACTTTTTATTTTATCAAATTGAATTATTATATTGTTACTATATTTAATATATTATATGATTTCCTATTTTATCGAATTAAATTGTTATATTGTTACCATATTTAATATATAACTTATTCTGTTATTTCTTATTTTGTTGAATATAATTTAAATTTAAATAAAAAATTAATATAATCAATCAAAATTAAAAATTATTTATATTTTTATCCATAAAAGTAAAATTTTTAAATTATTATATTTTTAATATATTTAATACATACTTTATTTAATATGTAATATAATTTTTTATTTTATTTAAAAAATTTAAATTTAAATAGAAAATTAATATAATCAATTAAAATTAAATTATTTTCATTTTTTCAATTAATAAAATTAAAATCATTAAAGTATTAATTATTATATTATTATTATATTTTTTAGCAATATTGTTATCATATTTAATATATAAGTTGACATCAACAAAATTTTATATAGTATATAATATAATTTTTTTATTTTAAGTAGAAAATTTTCAATTAACTAAATTGAAATCCTTAACGAGGACGATATAATATTTCCTTTCCATTTCGAGTTTTATATATATCCAATGATTGAATAGCACACGCGGTTTTGCAAGCCCATGTGAAGTGCCCTTTCCAACTAAATTCGTCACACAAAAACATTGTATAGGATTTTGGCCATACCCTTTACTCCAATTTGTGTACAAGATTTAAGATTTCTCTCTCTTCTGCATCTCTTAATTTCTAGGGTTTGCTTGCTTTGGGCAAAAATGTATCTATAGCCCTTGCTCTTGTTTTCTCACTATTTTCCTTACTTTGGTGGTTTGAAAAAGTTTTGAAGGTTTCCTTTGACCTTTTGTTCCTTGATTGGGTCAGTTTCCCTAACAATGTCCTTTTTTGGTTTCTGGGTTTGTGTTTTCTAGCAGAAACCAGAACTCATTACATTAATTCCTTGATGGGTTTTGATTCTCAGTGAAATTACAGGGTTTCTTTATCCAAAAACAAAAAAACATTTGAGAGCCTTGAAGCCTATATTAGTTGGGGATGTGAATTTTCAGGTGACAAATGGGATCTTTTAGTGGTTTAGGAATTGGTTTAAGTTTAGTTTTTGGTTGTCTTCTTTTAGCACTTGTTGCAGAGCTTTATTATTTGCTATTCTGGAAAAAGAGAGTGGCTAATCGAGAAATTGAAGAAAATGAAGATTACAGCAGCAACTATGCTAAAGAATTCTTTCATCTAATTTGTTGGAAAAAACCCACTTCTAATTTTCAAGGCAATAGCACTAATACCCAGTTAAGAGACCCAGTTGACCATTCCCTGCAAGAACAACAAGACATGGAATTAGGCACGAGCAAAGATTTGCTTATAAAAGCTTTTGGTGAAGAAAGTGTAGAATCAGAGCTTATGAGACTGCACAATCTCTCTGGTCCTCCAAGATTTCTCTTCACAATTAAAGAAGAAACAAAGGAAGATTTAGAATCTGATGATGGGAAATCAAGAGGTGATAGAAGTAGAAAAGCTTCAAGAACAAGAAGCTTGAGTGATCTTATTTTAAGTGTTGATACCCCATTTTTAACCCCTTTAGCTTCTCCTAAATTAAAGTCCTCACCCTTAAACCCTTTAGATTATTATAATCACCATGGATTCAACCCTCTCTTTGAATCATCATCAATGGATGCAGAAACTCAAAGGCTTAGATCTTCTCCACCTCCAAAATTCAAATTTTTGAGAGATGCTGAAGATAAACTTTATAAAAGATTAATGGAAGAAAGAGCATTGAAAACTACAAATGTTTCTGGTCAAGATTCAAGAATCTTATTAGCAGAGGAAGCAGAGGGGTCTTTCTTGGGCTTCATTGTTAGTAGAAACAAAGAAAGAGATGTTTTTAAACATCATCATCTTCCACAATACCCTTCTAGCTCATCTCAGGTACTTCCATTGGCTTCTTCCCCTACAGCATTCAGTCCATTAGACAAGAAGCCCTAATGTAAAATAATTTTAATTTCTTTTTTGTTTTTCCAATTAACATGAATTGAGTCCATTAATTTCTTATTTATTTTTTAAAATCTTAGTAATGCATTTATGGTTTGAAACTTTTTTTTTTTTGGCGTTTTTTATTTCATCTGGGCCAATCTAAAACATTTGCTGGGTGCGGAACCTTGAGAATTTCAAGGCAAACTGACAACTGGTGTCATTATTGTTGCAAAGATGTTGGTTATGCAAAGTTGGGCACTTGTGGGATATTAATCTGCTTTCTGCCATGTTCATGTCTCCTAAGCTAAAATAACTCCTCAGTAAAAATAATTATTCATGTGGTAAATTGGATTTTGCTAGTAATTAATAATTTAAGGCCACTGTTAAGTTTATTCCTTCTTCATCTAGAGCTAACAGCACTAGTCTTTACTTTTATTTATAAATTCCCGTCTATGTGTATAGGGGGAATGGCCATCCATTTGGTTTGAATCGAAATTAGATCAAAATGGACTCAATTTTTTGTTGGACCAAAATCAAATAAAAAAATAGTTCCAATTCTTATTTTTTAAACTGAAAACGAAATCAGAATTGGATAGAAATGGTTGAAGTAGAATAAATTTTTAGATGGACTGAGTGAATCTAAAACTTCTCTTAAAATATGGTGATATTAGCCAAAAATGGCCCAGTTAGTTTGAATTGGCTAATCTTAGTTAAAAAAGAAAACATAAAAATTGGCATCGGCATTAGAATTAGACCAGACAAGCTCAGACCAGAAATTGCCAGTTCAACGAACTAGAAATAGCAATTCGCTAAATCGGACAATGCCTAATGAATAATAAAAAAGGAAAAAAAAACTCAACTCGTAATAAGTAATACAATCTTAATAGAAAAAAATATAGTGATTTTGATAAGTGTAGAAGCATCGGGAAAGTTTGAAATGTAAGATTGGAAAACGGAGGCTTGCTTGCGCACAGAAATGGTGTCCAGCTAATGCCGTGAAGTTCATCTTTCTTTACTTTGTTATGCATTGTCCCGGCGTAGAACATTGCGAGTTGAAAATTTCTTTCCTTTTTTTTACTTTTTGACTAAGATGCAAAGGTTTTGATTCTTCCCTTTTCATTTTATTTTCTTAGGCTTCATTTACTTTCGAAAAATAATTTATCTTGAAAAGTATTTTTTAAATAGCTCATTTCCCTTTAATTGTAATATTAAAAATTAATAAAAAAACATATTAAAATCCTTAACCTGTAAGACTATATAAAAGTACTTATAATAATAGAAATTTTGAATTTTAAAAAGCTCATTGTTAAAGAGGAGATAAATGTAGAAAATGAAAAATTATGAAAGTTGCTGCCGGTTAGCGATCAGTGGTAGAGCTCCTAACTGCAGAAAATTGTAAAAAATATTTTCAAATTAGTTATTTTACGTAAATAAATAAAACATTAATTATAGTATTTTTAGTTCAATGGAGGAATTTGTTAGATACTCTTTTTAGTTTTTACTTATTTTCTGAGTAATTGATATAAACGTAAGTATTAATTAAGTTTGTCTTTCAGTCATTTTGTTTTTATTTGTTGAAAGGTCCAGAGGGTGGCTGTGTAGCAATAAGCATTGAAGAATGGATTAAAAAAAAGCCAAATTTTAAACTTATATCGTCCAGTCAAAATATAAATAAATAAATAAAAATTTTGTGAAAAATAAAATTTTAAATTTCTCCTTTTAGATATATAAATTCAGCCATAATACCTTTTGATTCCATTAAGAATTTTGCATGAAAAAGAAACACAAGTTACTAATTTTGTTTAGATAAAAATATATTCAACAAAAAACAAAATGAAATAAATTGAGCCTCTTGTATAAGTAATAAGTCTGACATTAATTACTCTTATACCCATTAAATGGGAAGTGCTCACAGTAAGAAGTTTATCTATTCACAAAAATCAAACGCTCAATGTTTTATTTAAGGAACTAAGTCCTTTTAACTCAGATCAATACACAAAAATGTTTAATATTTCAATGTTAATATATAAATTTACCCATATTTTTTAAAAACACTTTCGATATTTTTAACTTTTAGAATTTTTTCAATAAAATCAGTTATTTTGATAGCTATTAACTGTTTTAGTAGCGATTAGCTATTTGAGTAGCGTTTCATAAAATGCTAAAAGTTAAACATTACAGGAATTAACTTTTCACAATACACTATCTTAATCTTTAAAATTTAATGCAATATTTATGTTACCCAACAACTTTTTAAGTTGCGTTTTAGCGTTTTGATCGATTAAAACTCTAAAAACTATTTACAAAAACTGTTACCGTATTAACTTTTAATTTAACCTATTGAATGTTTCAATTTTGATTCATTAAAACAATTCGAATTTACAAAATGATTATATCGAGTATTTCAATTAATAAAATTACTAGTGGAAAGTAAAAAATTGAAAAATTGTTATTGTTAGCGTGAGAATGTATGCAATATTTTTTAAAATTAATAACTTAAGGAACATATTACATTTCTACAAAGTTTAAATATTACAAAATTTTCCATGAAAAATATAAAATGGAAATATATACTTCAGATTTTTTTTGAAAAAATAGGCAATTGCTAGTGTACAATCAACAAACCATGATAACTATATTAACTGGTGAGTTAAAAATGCCAAGAGAGTGTTGCATTAGCATTATTTATGATTAAGTGTCGTTTTTAGGCAATTACCTAAACAGGAAGAAACGTCATTGTTATCACGCGATTCGGCGGAAAGTTGCCCGCACAAACAAGTATCCATTCCTTTCTCCACGTCTAAAAGTCCTATCATCCTATTTTATTTTATTATATTTTTCGAAATTTGAATTTCTGATTTTAAGTTTTTCTAACGTTTACAATTTGAAATGGCAGAAGGCAGATGCTGCGTTTATATTGGATTTTGAATTTTGGTGAATAGAAAAACCAAATTCCAGAAACGGTCCATTCCTCGAGTCAATTATTGGGTCCCTTCAATATTATTTCCGGTTTTGGAGTTTTGCTATTTCCTATTTTTCTTAAACTTTGGGGAACCATTTTCTTCAGCGTCAATCATCAGTTGCTCCTTCAGTATCAGCAATAGTAATGTTATTTAGAATTTTTCTTCTCACAAGCTACAAATTTAGAATTTAAATCTGGAAAACCCAATTCATAGAATCTGAAAATTTTAATTTGAGAATCAACAAAAGGAAAGGTGGGGGACCAACCAATTATCAATTTGTCTGCACAAACCCAAAATCTTTTTGTCGATTTGGGATTTGTCTACTACAAATGGGAATGCATGGCAAGTTTTTAATTTTCAGTTAAAGGTTTCTGGTGATAAATTTTGAGGGGTGAGTTGGAATTTGGATTACCCTTTGTAATGCAAAATGGATAAATTCATCTTCTTCAATAAAGAAAAGAAAAGAAAAGAAAAAAGATGATAAAATAATAACAGTTGGAGGAATATAATCTTGGAACTTTTGTCCCTTTCTTTTTGTTTTTTTATTAATTAAAAACCTAAATTAATTTCCATATCCAGTATTGGCAGAAGGCATATTTTTTATTTTTGCCTTATTATATGACACGCAGGGAAGTAAAATAAAGCATTTGATTCATTTTATTATATTATTTTTATAATTTAAATAATATTTTATAAATTTAATATTTATGTTCTTATCTTTACATTCCAAAATTTTGATATGTAAATTTTAATTACTTGTATGTAGTAATTAAATGTAATAAATTATTAATCTAAATTTAACAAAGCATTTGGTATGTCACTGCCTATCACCTAAATTTTGGACACAAAAAATCCATTATATTTATATTTATATTATATTGAAATAAATGTAATTTTAAATTGGATAAATATATAAATTTATTCATATACTTACTGTAATTTGATAATATCTTCAACTTTTATTTTCATTTATTTAACACTTCAATTTATAAAATTATACATATTAAACACCTAAACTTATAAAGTTATATAAATTATATATTTTTTAAATAGTTAGAAAATGAAAATTATTGTTATGAATTATGCTAACAATATATCCATATTTTGCATATAAAGTTAAAAAAAAAATGAAAGTTATTATTTGTATGTTGAAAAGTGTGTAAATATCACCAAAATTTATTATTTTAAATTTAAAATAAATTATTTATATAATTTAGGATGCCATAAAATTAAAATTATAAAATTTATAAATAAATTTATGTTGTTTGTTTGGATATAAATAAATAAAAAAAATACATACATGTTGATTAGTCCGCCAGCTAGCAAAAGGTTTAGACATAAGTTTTGTCTTAGCCACCCAATACCCAGCAGTATTCCTCATTAAAGAAGTGAACTAAGCAAACCTTATTCTTTGAGTTTTACTAAAATTGTTTGTTCCAAGTTACCAACCCTTATTTTAAAAATACCTCAGTTTTTTCACACATCACTTTCCCATTTGGGGGAAATTTTATGAAATACACTCCGAGTAGTACAAGAAATCTATTTTGAAAATATTTCCCGAGCAATTGAGTTCAGTTCAAAATTCAACGAATTTGAAAATTTAGGTTCAAGTTCGACTTAACCTTTGCGTTTAACTTGAAAATTTTAAACTCGATGCTCAAGTAATTTAAAATAATATTATATGCATATATGTATAAAAGTTTGATAAGATCTCGAGCAGAATATCATTAGGCTCAAGCTCAATTTAATTACTAAATAAACAAGCTTAACCTCGTGTTAAATTTGAGCAGAAAATTTTCGAATTTTTTCAAATTGAGTTGGCTCAATTCGGTTCATTTACATCCCTATAATTATAAATTGATTGTTTTGTTAACTTGTTAAGTAATCTGTTATTTAATTTTTTTATTAAATTCGTCGGATATCTAAATTCATGAACAAGTCAATAATAACATATTCTAAGATTACTTACACAAAATTTTCAAGTTGATTAATGATTATGATTTCCTTTGGGGACAGTTAATTTTTTTTATCCTTAGTGGAGAATGCATACGATATGAGAGGTTTAACGTTGAAAACAAAATTTCACTAAATTATATAAATTGGAAAATTGGAAAAGCTAGTCAGCCATATAAAAAAGAAAAACCTAGATTAATAGTAAAAATATAAATAAACATTTGAAATTAAAATATTGTACAAATTTGAATATTTGATCATTAATAAATAAATAAATATTGAGCTTGAAATTTTTCCCATAATTATTTTAGTAAGGAAGTTAAATAATGAGGATTGACGGGCCACTGGGCCCCTGATTATGAAAACTTTAGGCCCATGTATCTTAAAAAAATTTAGTCAAGACCAGAGAAAAGAAATGAAGCCCAAGTTATGAATCGACTCCGGGCCCAGAACTAAAATGGGCCTCTTAAGCTCATCCATTAATCCGCCGAGTTCCAGAAACAAGAAGAAGACGATTTACAGTGAACATCGAAGTTGCTGAGCAGAAAATTGAAGTTTTGTTGTGGAAATTACAAGCCCTAAGGTGCTAGTGGCCGTCTCTTCCAAATCGAATACGATTGAAGTGGCCGATTAGTAAGTGCATTAATTTTCTCGTTTTTCTCTTATGCTGCTGTTCTGATTTTGGTGTCTGTTTGAGCGTTTCACATCCCATATCCCATATAGATGGATTTGTTATTGGACTAGACTAGAAAGATGAGTTCTTTGTTTCATTGGAGGAGATGGGGATTAATGGGTTTATGAATTAATTATGATTATATAAGAGATTTGGTGGTGAAAATGGGAAAACAATTTGTTTTTTTATAGATCTTTTTTTGTGTTAATTAAGAGGAGGTTTGGTCTTTTTTATGGTTGCGTCTATATGAGTTTTCATTTTATGATATCATACATTCTTAAATAATAGTTGTTTTAAATTTGATGCTGGAATAACGTGAAAAAAAAAGAGCTTCATGGAAGTAATTGTATGTTAGTAATTACTAGAAGAGGAAGTTAGGCTTCTTGGTTGCTGCCTTTGAGTAACTGGATGATTTTGATGTGCATAAGTAAGAAATATTAAGGGGCTCTTAAAAAGAGTTCTTTCTCTCTATTAGCACGCTTGTGGTGAAAGTTGAATTTCAATAGCTAATAACATGCATCACTGGCTTTGTTTGTTATGGAATAGGGTTGGAACGGAGCAACTATTCCACATTGTAATTCAAATTTTAAATATGATGGTTATTTCATAGAATGGTTATTGCGCAATCTCAATGTTTTCACTGAAGTTTTAGATGTGAAATAATTATTTAATTCATGTAATACGGATAACATTTATAAGTGGGAAATACTTATTCCACGGCTATGATGCATGGAAACTCCTAGCCGTGGACGTTTCTACGTCTCGGAAATGTATCCTGTGTCCGTTTCCCTGTATAAAATACCATTTTCCCGTGTAAAATTATATTTAAAATGTTGTTTCCCCGTATCGTTTCCATGTTTCTTCGTTTCCGTGCAACATAGTTCCATGGCTATGAGCTATATGAAATAACTATTTTATTCCTGTGCTATTCCACTTGGAAAACCAAATGAAGCAATGGTTTAGTAGCCATTGTTTACACATGGTTCCACTACTTGCACACAGTTGGGAACCGTGGTTCTTCTATGTCGTGTCATTTATGACTTTGCAAGTTATGCACAAAAGTAAATTTCATTATATCAGTTCCATGGGAGTGAAACAGGGTGAGCTGTTTGCTTACCTCTGAATAGTTTAAATACTGGAACAAGGCTTTATTGAGTAAGCAACTTTCTTGGGTATGTCATTGAAATGCAGAATTTAACTGCAATCTGTTTTCATGTTTGAGTGTATTCTTTATTAACAACAAAAACATTTATGTAAGAGTGTTTTCTTTTGAACACCAAAATATTTTTATTTTGTTTTAAATAAAGCATTGAATCTGACTCATTTATGTTACTAAATGCCAAATACTGGGACTTCATGTGTTATTGTCTTCAATTTTAGGTGCTATAGCTCTGGTCTATCCAATCTTCTGATGGTCAAAATTTAATGCATTTGTTTCCCAACAGAAATCACTTGGATTCATCGAAGTTATATGTGTTATTGCCTGTTGTATTTCTTATTTATTCATTTTCTTCTCTCGACTTCTAAGGTTTTTATTCTACCAATTTTTTCAAAATTATCTCGAGTAATACTGTCTGTTTTGGATATATGTAGTTTACATAGGAATAATGGGTAGGAAAGCTGGTACTGTATACATCAATCCAAAGAAATTTGGCTCTCTCTCAAAACCTTGCATGAAGGAAATGATATCATTTCTGAATTGCTTGTCCCTTAACCACTCAAATGATGAGAAATGCATTCGGCAAAAGGATCTCTTGAATGCATGTATGGATGCTCAGGTGATGATATCATAACTTAATAATCCATCTTTTCTAGGCTTCCTTTTGTGTTCTCTCGGGTAATATTCAATTAATTTAGGTATACTGAATTTGCCATTATCTCTGCAGCCTCTGATGCTATTTAACATTTCCTAAATGTTTTGACTACTTTTCTTGCAGACTAGCAAGAGCAGAAAACCTTGGGGAAGCATTAATTACCATCTGCAGAGGCTTAACCGGGGAAGGAAGTAGTTTTAATTTGCACATCGTTCTTCAGATTCGGTTTTTGCACCAGATTAGCATGGGAAGAAACTTGATCATATGTGAAAGCATTGATACGTATCTTTTCTAATGATTTTTCTGTATTCTGAGCGAAAAAAATTGATGAAAGTTGCATTCTGTTTCAGTACTGACCATCTTTTCTAATGATTTTTCTGTATTCTGAGCCAAAAAAATTGATCAAAGTTGCATTCTGTTTCAGTACTGACCATTTCAACAAACCTTACAATAATATGCAGTCAAGACTTGTATCGACTTCGTGATATTTGAGAGTGGAGAGTCGAGATTTAGGATAATCCTTTTATGCGAGTAATTGTGAACATTTTTTCCCCTGTACAAATCATAGTTTTGAGGTCATTTCCTGTGGATTTGTGCAGTACAAATTTGGCAGCTGGTTAGAATTTTGGTTGGTTCTCTTAATATGTAACCTAAGTTGATACAGTTATGTTGTTTAAGTGCGACAATTATGATACTTTTAAACCTTAACACTTACAAGGAAATAATGCATTAGTGTGATTAATCATGTAATTTTATTGTCGCTATCAAGAAACCGGCCATCCACTTTTTGTCAGATACATTTCTTTATGCTCTGGGCCAAATTGGCCATTGTAAGAACAATACTGATTTATCGTTTGCTTTTCTTCTGTTTTGGTACTACTTCTGTACAACTTTGAACTATCCGTACTTAATTGTTTAAGGGGGAAAAATGTCTGACAAAATATGCTTTAATTGAGGTTTTGGCATGGTGGATTAGGGCAAAAATTACTCCTAACAACTATCAAAGCTTTAGAATTTACTTGGAAAAATTAGCTGTTTTGGATGTTGTTAGAGTAATTTTTTATAAAAATGATAAAAATAAAATATTATGTGGATTAATTTTTTTATATATGTTACCAAACACGTTAAAAGCTGTTGCCGAATAAATTTTTTTTTTTAACCTAACGGTCTTTCTCAGCAGTTGGTTCCTTCGATGGCTAATGCTCTTTTATGGTTTGGTCCTTCAAAAATGAGCAGAGTGTCCATGTCCTAGAAGCTATAAAACAATGATATTGGTAGTTTGACATAATAGAGCATCAAATTTATGTCAGTTTGCATGTGCAATTATTAAGTAAAGGTTCCTAAGATCAAAAATCAAAATACAGTCACTTTTATTACACAGACTTGTGGTACCATCTGTTTCTAGTGTGGGTGCCATTTTTCTTGTGCAGTTTGACCCTCTCTCCCCTTCATAAGCTCTGCAATTTCTAATTTTACTTGCTACTTACTTACAAGACATTAACGAAAAGTAGATGTTTCAGTTTCTTGCATTCCTTGGGGACCTGCAAATTAGCATCTCCACCAAGACTTTCTTCATTTTTGGTATGGTTTTTTAAAATCAACTTGTGCTTGGAATCGGTTTGTTGCATCAATTAGGTCAGGCTTTCACTTTGATTGAACATAAGACTATATTCACTATTTGCCTAACAAATTAGTTTGTTTTCTGACTAAGATTACTTAAACTCATCTGAGAAATATTCAAGACTAATTTGAATGTTCGATTTTGAATTGGTCATTATCAGCTCCGATCAAGATTACCGTTGGAACAACGATTGAAACTAATATGCTAAACTAAACATGTTCTTAATATATGGGAACTAAAACCCTAAAACCCTGTAGGTTTTGGATGCATAAAAAAAATGGTGATTGGGAGACAGAGAGAAGAGGAGGCAAGTGAATGTGTTAAGGCTGCAAATAAGGTTCCTTTACAACTAGAAATCCCCACACATGGAAGGGTTGGCTTTTGGCATGAAAGTGAGGAAAAAAGCCGCACACTGTCAAAGAAAATGGGCAAGGAATTAGATTCCACCACCACTAACTTCCATTCTTCTCATCTTTCTCTCTACTAAACAATTTCAAAGTCCACGTTTTGAGATAATTTCCAACTATCCATATATATGCTATACTCCATGCAAACTAAATTATCCAAATACCATACAGATTACATTTTTTAATATTTCCATGCACGTGATCCATCTTAATATTTGTTCCATTTTTTTTTTAACAAAGAATATAAGTTAACTGCATCATAGGAATAAAAAAGAATAAATATAAAATATTTAATTTTTTTTGTTTGGAGATGTTTTTTATCTTTGCAGAAAATGTTAATTTTTCGGGTAAAAATTGATCTATTTTCAAACACAACGATAAAAAAACCTTTCACAATATTGGCTCGAACATTAATTTTTCGGAAACTTATTATAATTGACATCCGCAGAAGAGTTTAATATACCAAATTTTAATAGAGGAACATGTTGCATTATCAAATATTGATAAAAGAAATTTACCCGAATTTGAATATGTGAAATCTCCAACCAATAGCAACCAATTATCCATCTTGTATTTCGAATTGTTGGAAAAATAAAGATTTATATAAAAATTCTTCAATAATGAATAACAACCCATAAAATGAAAGAAATTAATTAATAACTTCACTAAGTGAGTAAAAAAATATTCAAAATCTATTAACTATTACAGATATGAGACACTAAATCTAAATTTTGCTATTTTGTTTATGTTCCATTTAATTCTACTTTGTTTATGTTTTGAAAATGGCATTTTGCACGTCATTTTCATATTGCCAATTTCGGAAAATTATAACCAAAATGAGATTTCATTTCAAATTGAATTAAGAATATTACTTTTCGTCTTTTTAGAAATTAATTTCTAAACCTTAAAAAAAAGATAAAAGAAAAAATTGGTCTCTAAATTGTAATTAAATTAAAAGTGAGGACCTCTATTAAAAAATTAATACCTCAGTTCGTTTGACAAAAATAACCTTTTTTAATATCAATTAGCTGAAAAAAGATCAAATTTAACTTTGTCCAAAAATGAATATTAAGGTAAAAAAAAAATTGGTCCTATGATAATCAAATGAAGTTTAAGGTCTCTACTTATAATTCTATTAATAAAATATTAATGAAATGATAATTCGGGATTTTATATTTTAGTTTTTGAAAATACAGATACTCAGTAATATTTGAACTTGCAATCATAATTTTTACCCCACACTCCACTTTATTAGGTTTCGAGATAGATATATTTTTTATGCACATATAATTAAGAAGTCACAAATATAAATATTAATTTCCTAAAAAAATATAAATATTAATAAAAATTATTTTGATAAGCTGAGGTGATGACTAATCTTCAATTGAGTTGCATGTGTTATATATGTATATATAAAATTACTTTGCAAGAATTGACATGTACGTGTTATAGTTTGCCAAATTGTACTGTGGATTTGCACGAATCTGATAGTAGCTCGATCGCTTTCTTATTCAGAATTATTGAAATCTATCGATCTTTCAACCACACCACATCTCCGACTACATGATTCTAATCAATTACATAATTAAAAGCTACGACGTGACATTTATACTCACCATGCATATTATTTTGGGTGAAATTGAAATTTCTTTACCCATAAAAGGAAAAAAGAAATCCATTTTGATTATATTTCAAGTTGACAAAGATTTAATAGTTGACTTTATTCAATTTAAATTGTTAGATGCCTTATAATTTAAATAGACGAAGAAATTTCATTTAAATTTAGTTTTGTTATATTTTCATATCCTTAATTCAAAGCTAAAAGCAAAAAAATCATACTTTTAATCTTTCGATCGTATAATATTAATAATATTAAAAACCATGAGCGATTGTAGATTTTGATGTCGATGAAATAATTTGCTAAACTCAAACATATTTTGTAACTTTGAGCTCTGATGGAATGATGCTATCAATCAAAATTGAACGAGCGATTAAGAATAAATGAAGCATGAAAATTAAAAGATGAAGAGGAGAACAAAGGTGATGGGAGTGGACTTCTATTTTGTGCCTTTCACCGCCCACACGAAGTATGGTCCATTTCCTTCTCTCGTACACATTCTGTAGGATTTTGGTTCGGCCAAGAAAAAAGTCTTCTGGTTAAATGGGACCCAGAGTTACCTGACGTGGCATGAAGAATGCCCGACCATAAGCATCTGATGACAAAGATTGATTTTGACTCAGCATTTTGTCGCCACATCATCATCGATCAGCCCCTTCCTCTTTTGTAGTAGTACAATGCACGAAATTGAGAAGACACTGTTTGATTTATTTGTGTAGGCAGTAAGGGCCAAGTCCAGGGTCCTACTCCATGGGAACTCATCCAATAAACAATAAATAACTCGTCCAAGAACGTTTATAAGCGCAAAATAGTTAAGATGACATTACTACGTTTAAGCTTTAATAGAATGCTAAAAGGAACTAATCCATTTTGAAATTTCATTTCAGCAAAAGAAATTGGAGCCAAGAGTGTAGCTCCACGAACTTAGAGTACGTAACTATTAGTTGACACTCAACAACTCAGTAACTGTCTGGATGATGAGTTGGTTCAAAGTGAGGGTATGAGTATGACTATTAGGTAGGTTTTGGGGAGTTTAGCTAATCCCAGACATCCAATTATTTGTGTCAGATTTATGATTATTGATCTCAAAAGTGAAATACTCATTAAGAAATATGATTTTTCATTAATTCTCTTCATTTAAAATTTTTTATTTTAATTGATAGTTTTTAGATCAAACTTACCTTTTTTCCCTTTTTTTTTATAGATAATATAGTTGAATTTTTCTTCTAATAAATTAATTAATTATTTAAGATGAGAGGAAATTTTGTATATTATATATAATTAGTTGACTTTACTGGGAAGTTTGACTACTCCAAAGATTGGATACTGTGATTTTGTGGGTGCAATAGAAACCAAATATAAAGAAAAAAAGAAAAATTCTTATATTTATAGGAAAACAAAAAAAGGAGAGCATGCATATATGCAGGAAAAAAAGTTTAAAGCATACAGTGGTGTGTATTACTTTAGTTTATCTTTAGACAGATGGAGTAGTGCCTTTTGAATTCTAAAGCTAATGAAATTGAATTTTCAGATGTCAGAGACAGACAAGGCTCATGGCCCCCAAGGAAGCTCTTTCTCCTGTTTCCCTCCATACAAAAACAAAACAAATAGTTTCTGCTAAAACTCTAATAACTGTACGTACTTAAAATGGTAGACTTTTATAAATTCCTTAAAAATGTTGCATATGTAAGCTAGAGAGCAGATTCCTTAATGGAGAAGATACATGTATATAGATATAGTACAATGTATATATCCATTGGCAGTCTTATGTGTTATCTTTCCTTCCATTTTGGTTGGCTCCAAGGAAAAGTTTCCATCCAAGTAATCCCAAACACAGAAACTCTATTTGCAGTCCTAATCTATGAAAAAAGGAGAGAGTAAGAAAGTAAGGACTAAAGAGAATTGGAGGAAAAAAAGAAAGGAAGAAAAGAAAAGGAAAGACAAGTTACAGATTGGTGTTTGAATATTATTATGAGTTCATGTATGATTTAAGAATCAATATAAATATATAGACAATTGGGAGAGATTTAATTTTTTTTTTTTTAAGCTAGAAAGTTGATATATATGGATATATATATATATACATATATTGGAATTAAATCACTATCATAAGTTGGAAAGTGCTGGATTATTGAGCACTTAGATAGAACAAAACAAAACATTGTACAGTGATCTACATTTTTCACTTCATTTCCTTTCTTTATCATCAACTTTACTAATTAATTATTGATAGAACATATTGTAATTAAGGTATATTTCCAAAATATTACAATATTTTTTTATATCACCATTTAGTAATTCCCTAATAAGGAAAGCTTTCTTTCTATCTTTTGTTTTTTCCTCGAGTGTTGGGAAAGATATACACCTAGCTAACATCCATCTTTTTTTGTTTTTTTTTTCTCTGAAAAAAAATATCTAATCTTTTTTTTTTACCATCTTGTCTGAATTTACTGGCCCGGCCGAGTGTCCAAAGAGACTCTATATTCAGAGCTCGAATTCCCTCCCGAAAGTTTAAAGAAACTCCATACTTATAGCTCGACCTTGAGATCTTTTAATTAAGAAAAAATGGATCCATACTACGAAAAAACAAAAGTAAAAAAAAAAATTCACCTTTAAAAAAGAATTGTATATATAATAATTTTTTGGTCTATTACTGCAAGCAAGACACAAATGAACTAATTTATATAGATAATTAGCCAATTATTTATTCCACAAACGATCACTAATATGCATATGCCCTTTGTATGGTCTATTCTTGCAAAAATTTAATATCAACAACAAGAATTATATACCACTTGATATACATAAATCTCTATACGTACCAAGAAAAAAAAGTCTATAACATTAACAAAAACATTTATTTTTTATAGTATTAGTTTCTTATTATTATTCTTGACATAAACTAAAGTGATAATAGATTAAATATAGTTGCTGCAGTCAAAACAGTCAAGACACAAGTGCCAAAAGTTTTACAAGAAAGATTATTCTATTTGTGAGACAAAAGTTTTATTTTCTTTTTGGTATTATCTAAATCGAAATGAGCTATATATATATAAATTATTACCAATTACTTCAAGTACTATAGATTATTCTTAAAACCAATCATAGGTTGAGATCTATAGTTACTTAACATGAAGCTCCGTAATTATATAAAATGTTAATTACGTGGGGGAGATCCCACCACAAGAATGGACAGATGGTGATAATTAGCTTTTTTCTTTCTTTTTTTTTCATGTTCATCTCTCTCTTCCATGCAGATGAGTCACAACCCTCACCTTTTTCTTGAGCACTAAAACGCAGAGTAGAGTAGTCCACAGCATCAACAAAGCTTATAGATGAAGAAAGTTCCGTCCACTCAAAACCCTAAAATATAAAACAACAAAAAGAGATTAGAATGAGAGAATAAAAGAGAGAAAAATAAGCAAAAGCCTACCTCTTATCTTTCCTTCACCTTCCCCTTTAATTCTCTTTTCTTTTCTTTCTTTGCTTTCTTGGCTCTGGTATTCTCTTATTGTGATTCTCCACCATATTTTCTTTCCTAAAGACCCATCAAACTTTATAAAAAGAAAAAAAAAGATCAAAAAAATAACGATGGTTTTCTCTTCAGTTCCAGTCTATTTAGATCCTCCTAACTGGCAACAGGTAAGGTTAATTTTCTTTGAATTTCCATTCTTTTCCCCCCAAAATAAGAAAAGGAACAAAAAAGAAAAGAAAAGAAGAAGCATATTAATAAAGATAATTATTCCTATTCCTTTTGTAATCTTTTTCTTGAATATACCAAATTTAATTTCACTCTATCATACTTACAATTTCTTGATTTTTTTTTCTCTTACAGAACACAAATCAGCAAGGAGGAGCTACAAATGAAAATCCTCACCTTCCACCTCTTCCACCACCACCTCCTCCTCATGTCAGCGGTGGGGGTGGCGTTACTGGTTCAATTCGGCCGGGTTCAATGGCTGATCGAGCCCGATTAGCCAAAATACCACAACCAGAGACAGCCCTAAAGTGTCCAAGATGTGAATCTACAAATACCAAGTTTTGCTATTTCAATAATTATAGCTTATCTCAACCTCGCCACTTCTGCAAAACATGCCGGCGATACTGGACTAGAGGCGGTGCGCTTAGAAATGTCCCAGTGGGTGGTGGTTGCAGGAGAAACAAGAAAAGCAAAAGCCAAAATAACTCAAAATCCCCAGTTTCTAGCAGCGAAAGACAAATGGGTACAAACTCAAACTCCACGAGTTCAGTTCCATCGGATATGATCGCTCAATTAACTCCACAACCGAACCAATTACCTTTCATGGCCTCCTTACATAACCTTACTGCACAATTTGGTGTTGGAAATATTGGGCTAAACTTTACTGGTGGCAACGGACAAACTGATATGGGATTTCATATAGCAAGCAATAATTCAGGTATGAATAGTGCCATTTTATCAGGTGGAGTGCAACAATTTCCTTTCTTTGAGCCACCAACCAACGGATTATACCCATTTCAAAGTCAAAATGTTCATGAACAATCGTCGGGAGGAGAGAGCCAGCTCGGAGCAATGAATAGTTCAAGTTCTAGGGTTTCTCAGTTTGCTCCAGTTAAAACGGAAGATAATAATCAGGGGTTAAATTTGTCGAAGACATTTTTGGGTATTTCAGAGAGTAATCAATTTTGGAGTGGAAATACATGGACAGATTTGTCTGGTCTCAACTCTTCTTCCAGTAGCCATCTCTTATAATATTTGAAATGTGAACTCGCTCCATGCTTACTTACTTAAGTTGCCACTAAATGCTACATATATAGCACTAGCTACTGATAATTGACACAGAATTAAGTTGCAAGCAAGTTCTTCTATTCAACCAAGCTACTTAACTTATGGAAAGTTTCAACTTGAGGCTTGAGGTGAGAGAAAATCTGCATCTTGATCATTGTCTGATCGATATGGAAGAATCAAGAACTGGTACAAGAATGTTTTTATTTTAATTTTTTGCTATTTTTTTTTGTTTGAGTTGTGTTTTTAGTATGTATTTGATGGGCTTGTTCAAGTTTGTCTGTGTGTGTGTAAGAAAGAGAGAAGAAGCGAGGAGAATGGTGTTTGTTATGTCTGACATGATTATATGACAATGAGCCAGTCTCATTTTATATATAACTTATATTAATTTGTCAAATTGTCTTCATGCATTATTTTCATTATCATCGTTAGTCTATTGATGAATCACCCAAATTAGGGTAAGATCTTCTACAAAGAAAAAGAAGAAAGAAACACTATGATGGGAAATGAATTTCACATTAAAAAATAACGAAGTAATACAATTATGACTTATAATACAAGTCATTTGGTTTTTACATTGGATAATAACATAGAGTTCACAATTAGGGTTAAATCTTGAATTTTTAGCTTCTGGATATGGATAAATATATATAGATCAGAGAGAGTTGTTGTAGAAGCTTGACTGAACTTGACTATTCTTGCTTACTTTAAGTATGTTTATGTATTTCTCTCTGATCTTTCTTTATCATTTCAGCAAGAAGATCACTTAGAAAAAAGTAGTAGTAATATTTTTCTTTTCACTAAAAAAGAATGGAAATATATCGATAGGCTCAGCGCTCTGTACTGTGTTCTAAAGAACTGAAGTGAAAAATGATGTATCATCTCATCTGTAGACCAGTTAGGGATACTGATACATGGCCAAGTTCCCATATTTTCCAATTCCTTATATATGTAGCAAAACTAGAATTTACTCAAAGCTTCTTCTTGTCTCACGTTTATAATATATGAGAGCTACATAAATAGGTTCTGTACTTATAGTTTGCAGAGAGTACTGTTAAGTATAGATATATCTCTTGAATAATCCATACAGCTAAGTCTGTGCAGATGGAGGGAGAGAGAGAGAGAAGGTAGCTATCGTAATGATTTTGTAATTATAAGGAAGGAACGTACTTATTATTATGTGTTGAGTTTTGTTTTGTTTTGTTTTGTTTTGTTTTTTGTTTGTTTGTTTTGTTTGGTGAGTGGGAAAGAGCAACAGAGAGTTGAAGTGAAGGGAAAGACAAAGAATCCAAAGAAAACGCCAAGAATCCACTAAAAACTATGCAATGGAATTCCATTTTCAACCAAACCTTAAGTGACAAGTGTTGTAGAATTTCTTTACCACAAAGTGTCAATGTTTCAAATTCTCTCTCTTTCTATATATATATAATATTGGTCAAAAGAAGTGGACACCTTTTGACAGACGTTTTATCCATATCAAACCTTCGCTGCAATTCAACTGACATTAACACCGGTCCTCTACTGTTCTAGCTAGCCAACTGTTATTGATATTTAGTGAATGAAAATCTTTTTCTAAGAATTCTCAATGTACATCAACGTTCACAATTACCTTAATTGGGGGCTTAACACATTTTTATTTGACTTACAAAACACATTCAGTTATAAAATCACACCTATTAGAATTTAATTTTTGAATCAAATTGCTAAAAAGTTTTTTTTTTTTTTTATGACGAAGTCCCCTCGTTCATAGATGACTTATTTTTATTAGACTGGAGAGGCAAATAAAACTTAACCATAACTCCTTATGAGTAAATTCAAAAAAATATTAATAATATAAAGGTAATGTTAGTCTCGAGCATAATACAAGGCATTTAGGCTGTATTTTCTATCTTAAAACAAAATAAATATCCAACTTTAGCCTGCATAAATAATATGAGCCGAAAAGAAATAGAGAAATATTTAATTAAGAAAAAAAAAGGAACAGGGTATGAAATAATAAACAAAATTTCCAGTTTTATATTTTATTTTATTTATGCAACAAGCAGTATTATATATACACACACAATAACTGGGATGTGTGTGGTCTCATATGAATAAAAAAAAGGGCAAAGGAATCAAGGATTTTGCTTTTGCACGGACCAAGGCTGGCTTGTAAGAACGAATAAAGCGATAAAACCAGAATAGACACAACCCACAAAGCTTCTACTGATGGTACGTAATTTTTGGAAAGTGAAATTCAACCGTCAGTTTCTGATGCTAAAAATAAGTTTATATGGCTCTGACTGTCTTGTAGAATTTGACCTAATATACTAATCGGTACTTAACTATATATAATCATCCATTGATTGTTTTTTTATTTAGGGTTTTTGAAGCATGAATTTGAATCCAACAAAGTAACTCTATTTGTAGATAAATTTTATTTGCAAAATAGAAATTTGAAATCTAAAGTCATTAAAATTTAAATTTTAATTCATAAAAAAAAGAAATTAAACAGCATTTTTCAGAATCTAATAACTAAATAATAGCTTATTATGATATTAATTGTAAAATTTGAAAAAGAAAGTAATAATTTACCCAAAAAGAAAAGAAGAAGAAGAGAAGATGGTAAAGAGAAGTAGTAGTAAGTAGCTTTTTGTTGGGGCGATGATCATCATAATTCAGAATAAGAACAAGTAAAGACCAATCAAAAGCAGGCTCAAAAATCCACAAAAACCTCTCTCTCTCTCTCTTTCTCTGTGAGTTCATGTTTATTATGACCACTTTGATTGACGTTATAATGTAAGGCTCTCTCTTCTGTTAGTTCTGCCTCCGCTTTTTCACCCTATCAATCTTTATCGACTCTCTCTCTCTATGCATATGATGTCATGCACATTTGTTTGAGGTGTTTCCGAATCCTATGTCACCGCTCCTTACAAAAGATAAACTAATTATATAATTTTGGATCAAGACTCTAAATTACACTCCTTTACGTGTTACTACTTAAATTGCAGACGCAATTGCTTTTTTCTCCCAATCTTTATTAACTTTAACATACATAACTTATCTGATTCGTTCTTTCTTTCTTTTGAGATTTAATTGTTTTCTTCTTTTTCTTTTGTTTTGTTTGGTTAGATGAAGAGAACAGAAGTCAATCCATGAGTGATGTCAAACACTAATTATTCTTTAACAACAAGATTTTCTTCTTATCTTTACTCTATTTGCTGATTCATATGAACTTGCAGATAATGATTGGAAAAAATACTCCATTTTAAACAAAATTATCGGCCATGTTCTTTTTGGGTTCTTTGTAGGCTAAATATGTAAATT
Source organism: Jatropha multifida (assembly GCA_948099535.1). Lineage (NCBI taxonomy): Eukaryota > Viridiplantae > Streptophyta > Magnoliopsida > Malpighiales > Euphorbiaceae > Jatropha > Jatropha multifida. The sequence continues at coordinate 21,838 of CANUEX010130957.1, forward strand.
TACTTTTAAATTTTATTACTTTTAACTTTATGCGCTGATAATTTTTATTTTGATTTATCGAATATTTCAATTTCTAAAATTACACGTGTTAAAAACTTCAACTTATAAAATTAGATCAATTGATAACCTATTAAATAGTTGAAAAATATAAACTTATTGTTTCAAAGATTATGTTAATTATATATCAAATCATTATTTTGTAAAAGCGAAAAATTCTAGATAATAAATACTATTATTGTTAGCATAAAAAAATGTCTAAAATAAAATTTAGAAGTTTAAATATACAACGAGTCTTTTTTTTAATTTCACAATTTATTAATAATTATTAATAATGAATGTAAGTTGAGTAAATCCTAATATTTCTATAGGAATGAGCAATACAAATATAAAAAATTGTAATATTTTATTTGGAGATAGTCTTGACCTCGATAGAAGAGGTTAATTTTTCAAGTAAAAACTGATTATTTTTTAATAGGTTGACAAAATAAACTTTCATAATACTATAATACCCTGAAATTTTTATTTCGAAACATTCCCATTTAAATTTAAATTGTAAATTATTAGCCAATAATATTACGCCACGTAATATTATGGGGATCGAAAATCATTTTGGTTCGCCCGAAAATTTATTGAATAAC